>UYYF01004449.1:15611-77044 GCA_900618365.1 Thelazia callipaeda
TAAAAATCTTTTCGACTTCATTTCTTAAATTATAATAGAGAAAATTGTTTGCAGACAGTTGTTGTGCTATGGACGACGGATACCTATGCATGAATTGGAAGTTCGCATCAATGTAGGCCATTTTGCAAACTCCATTCTATCTAACGATGTTTAATTTGTAATTTGCTATCATATTATCACACCTTTACCGGTTTTAAATTCAAACAATTTTGCTAATTTTCTAAACAATTATGTTCATTTGTATTTTGTATTTCATTATTTTTTTATTTTAATTCATTATTGAGTTTTTTGCCACCTTATTTTTTCAGGAATAATGTTGCTAAAAATTTGTTCGTTCTATAACCTTCTTTCTTTACTGAATCATTATTTACAATTACCAAAGGATTCTAGAAATAAAAAAATATATGTTATACTTCCTAGAAATTTGAAAGCATGCACCAAAACAAAATTTTTGAGTTTGTAAATTTTGCCTTTTCTAAATCCTCGAAGATCATAAAATTGTAGGCAGTCACTGCAAAATCAATGAAACAAGTAGCGTCAGAGATTTTCCGGAACAAACCACTTGCATACACTGTTGTCGGTAAGTGACCACATGATTTTTGTCTCACAAATTTTTATACACTTTTATCTCACAAATTTTTATACACTGAGGTGACATTTCGATAGACTTTTTGTCTGACTGATGCAAGCGTTTGAATTAGAATAGTTTATTGTCGACAGAAACAATTGTTTTTTTTATTTTTTTAATTTGAATATTGATGTAGCCTTGTTCTTATCGGCTGTAATTAGGTTAGTTATTCCGTTATGTGATCAATGGAAAGGTATTGTTGTTCATGTAGTGAGTGGCTTAGCTGAAATATCTTTTTATAATGAAAGTTTTTAGGTCGAACACATGAATGGCCATCATCAGATTACATTGAGGATCGGTTGAAATGAAGTGTCAGTGATCTGTTGTCAACTAATTCTATACATTTGTTTATTTCTGTGTCTTTGTTTCAGGTTGTTTTCATTATTGACTTGTTGTAAAGAAATTTTGATGATATTCTTACAATATGACTTGTTGCAGTCGTTGTTTGTTGTATAAGTGAAGAATAAATCTGCAGACAAGTGCTATTCACCCAGTGAACAAACATAACAGAGCACTCTAACTTCTGGTGGAATTCAGTATACACCTTTACTGCATCCATCATCGGAATTTCATGTTGCTCTTGCTGAAAGTGCTGGCATTCCTCAGCATTCGTTCTTGTGCTACGTTACCTTCTTGTTTCATTGTTCTGTTTCTTCCTTCCCAGTTACGTGACTGGTAGTCATTCTAAATAATTTACCTGTTGCACCTATAAATTACCAGTTATCTGCTCATGTTGCTTTTCATTGCTTGTATTTATAGTCTTAAAGTAGTAATCATAATTAATGGATTACAAAACTACCGCGATAACATGTAAATCATGCCTGTATTACTGCAAGCCTACAGTAAATTGGTTCCATCATCATCCTCACATCTTAACCATGTCCCAGAAAATCATCTTAACCATGTCCCAGAATATGCGAGCTGCATATTACCATCATCTTCAAATCGTTTTCCCATCCTATCTGTCTCATCGCCGCGAAGTACTGATGGTAGCACTGAAAACTGTTGTCATCATGGTTCAGAATTATCATATGACTGGATTAGTAATAAAAAATTGGATGCACCTGGTACAGAAACTGGTGTGAATGATTTTAATAAGTTAGCAACAACAACATCAGCGAATACATGGCTGAAAAGGGCGAAACGAATATACAGAAGTCTACATTTGAATTCACTACTCTGGTTAGCATTTATGATGATTTATATGTTTTTTGGTGCTTTATTGTTTCTGTGGCTTGAACAGGCATCGGATGAAGCTAGAAAACTCCAACAGTATAAATTTTTCACTCTTGAACGGGAATTATTTCTGAAACGAATTGATGAAATTTATAAGGACGAGGCGTCACGTCAATTTAATCGGCGTAGAAAATTCATTGAAGAAGCCATAGACTACTTGCATCAAAGAATCGGTGTTTCATTCAGTAATCACTCTGACTGGTCACTTACCACGGCATTGTACTATTCAGGCACTGTCTTCACAACAATTGGTTCGTTGCTTTATCAAATGATTATTATCTTTGCAAAGCTCGTATTGCCAATTCTTATGAATGGTGGTGATCTACAAGAGTTATTTTTTGAACTTTGGGTAATACTTTACCACTGATACACTGTAAACGATTGGTAGGAATAAGCAGCAGATAAAAACAAAGATAAGGTTTGAAGATAGATGATCGGAATAGAAATTGCCGACTTTCCACCTAAGTTAAATTTTTACTCTACTCTTACTGAATTAATAGATGAATATATTTAGTTGTACATTCTTTCATAATTTTTTTCAACAAGTTGGGAAGTTGATAGAAATTATTTTTACAAGTTCAAATCTCTCTTGAATTGTCAATTTGAAGTATGACAAATTACTTACAGATTTCGCATTTCGCTTCTATCATTTAGCATTATTTTTTGAAAACATTTTTCATTCAAAAGGCCTTAAATCTAACACTGAACCATTTCCTATCCTCCTAATTTCTTCTCCTGCATTTGTCTCACTTTGCAAAACAAATTTGTTTGACTTTAATGATTCTTGGTGAAGCTACTTTATTTATTGTTTTGTAACTTCTTGACATTTCATGACAACCGATCATTCCATCAGGATGTTTAACATTTCACCTATAGAAACAGCTAAAGCTTACTGCAAAGTAGAATTAATTATTTAATGAGAAAAAATATTCACTATCCATCTATAATTAGTACTAGGTTCAATTTCATGCAAATATTTTTTAATTACAGTTATTTTTGCTATTATCTCTTGAAATTGCAAGGTCCTTCAGACATATTTAAGTAAGGACCTGTATTTAAACATTTTTCAAGCAGCATAAAAATTAATTACAAAGTTAAAGAAATTATTAATAAAGAAAAAAAGTGACTAACACATGTATGAAACTTAACTAGATGATTTATTTTATTATGCCAAAAATTCATACTAATTCTAAAATGCACACCGTCATTTTGATTAAAATATTATTATTAATAAGTGTGATATATTTTGAATACTTATCTACTTCAATCTATTAAATGTTAGTTCTGTATTGAAACCTTCTTTATACATGTACAGAAATGTTTTGAATATTTTTATTATATCTCATTTTAAGTATTCAATTATAACTAAGATTAATTTCCATAAATTTATTTATAATCTTGATTACACTTTGCTATAAATATAATCTAACATGCAAAAGCACTTTGGGATCTTTTTCTGATTCGAGTTAATCTTCTCCATTAGCAGAATGTAGTTCAAAAGAGGGCAGTTTTTTTTTGAATAAATCATAAAGATTTTAGTAGGCGGGAAAGTTATTTTCATTTCATTCAACTATAAATAGATATTACGCTGCAATGATTTTTGAACAATTAATAAGAAATAATAGACCTTAGCTGAACAAGAATACATCGCAATTTCGACATGGAAGACCATCATGAATGGTTGGCTGATCTGCGAGAAGACTACTAATTCATCAGTTTTCACTTGAATTAAAAATTGTAATATCAATAAGCAATACTACTACTTACTATGATTGAAAAATTTATAATGAGAAAAATTAAAATTGAGCCAAAATATCATTGTTTTTATGATAATAATAATCATAAAATGATGAGTATATAAATGAAATACATTATTACTGACAGGTGGTAAAATGATCATTTTCACTGCTACAATTTTTGTCATTACTAATTTGCAAGACAAATGAGAAGTTGTTGGTCACTTTGAAGAGAACTGCATACCAAAATATGCTCTCAAATGCAAATAGTTGAGCGCTAACACAAAAGTTTTTTATTTTTACAGAACTGATTGCAGTTTGTGAAAGAATGGAAAATAAAAGGTGCTACATTGACACAACCATATCAATTTGAAAAATGGTTCTGAAAAAGTTTAAATGTTATAGAGGATATTATATCAAGACTGAAAATAATTACAAAAAAACGGTAAAGTTGATGGAAAAAATTAGGTTTAACGCAAGTTAATGCAACTTTCAGCATACTTATTCATCTTTCAACTGCCTACTAAAATTCTCAACAGTTCTATTCCTATGCTAAACAGCAAGTTTTTATTTTTATAAAAAATTTTTCGATCTATGCTATCATATTCTCCTTTCTGATATCATCACATGCATGAATTTTGAGCAAAAAGCTAACACAACAAGAAGGAGCAGTCTTAAAATTGTACAATAATAAGTTATGTATAAAATGGGCACTACATTTCACACATAACTGGAAATCAATTCTAATAAGATAGATTTTTTCAATTTTTTTTAGAAATTGAACAGCGTTTTTGTCAGCTGCTTCTTGAAAAAGAAGGTCTATTAAAGCAATTTAAATGAATGAATTAGTCTTATGTTTTGTTGTTTAGTTAAAAAACTCTAACATTCATCAGAATAAACTAATTACGGATGAGATTGTGTCAGTGAAAATTTTTGCTAGTAATTCAGCTCACTGAAAGTATGAATGAAAAAATATAATTATTATGCTTGCAAATCTATCTTTTCTTTGTTCAATAATGTCTTCAACTGTAAAAAAAAACTGCGTACAGATTGTAATTTGTGAAATGAAAAAGCACAATTGATGAGAACTGTAATGTGAATGATTTACAATTTTTGAACAAAGGAAAAATAAACAGTTGCTGTTGAAATGTTAGATCTCTTTAAATAAGCTGACAAATGGATTACTGGTGTTATATTTTTAAAATAGATCACTTAATTTTTAGCTTACAAATGATCAATCGCTAAAAAGATATTGAATAATAAAGTTATAGCTCATTTTAGATAAAATTAATTTTAAGCAAATATTTTTACTGATAAAGAGTAACAAACTTTTTCTGCAGTTGTTAGAAATAAAAAATTAAGAAATGTTCATGCTTCAAATCTATTTTCATGATTTTAAAGGGAAACAAAATTATGAAAAAAATTTAGAAATATTAAAAAATTACATATAATGTAAAATTTGGACTCAACTAAGGAATAAATTAAATATTTTCCCTTATCCAATATAAATGAATAATAAACAAATAGATTTTACCTTTACGAGTTCTTTATATTATACCTTTGTATTTCAATAAAATAATGCTAATAACGTGAATTGAATATTAAACTATAATGCAAAGAGTTGTAAACAGAATATAAATTCATATCATAATAAAAACCAAAGGAATTACAACTTTCATATTTAAATTCAATTTAAAATTCTTCTTAATTCAGGTTCAATTTATTTCTTATTAATAATGCGTTTTACTTTGCTTCATATTCTTATTTTAGTTTGGTGAATTGATGGCATGTTGTGTTAAACTTCTTTATAATATCAGACATGTCAATTCGTTTTAAAATGTGCATTTTTGGGCAATTATTAATTTATAATATGGATTAAACAGATATCGAGTTCGTAACTTTAATTCGAGTACAAAATCCCATGAGAATCATAGCTAGAGGTTTACTTCATACCTTGTAAGTAGTCAAGTACAGCAAGATGACATAAATAAATTAATTGCCAAATTAAAACTTGTTCATAGGCTTTTAAAATACTACTCCTTAATAATATTTTAGATAAGAAAAACCGTTTGTTTGTTAAAGAACTTTTAAACATTAAATTTCTCCCCTATTTTTAATGCAAATGACACATTATTTGAAAGCATACACCTGAAGTTTCAGTTTTTTGCACTTGCATTTTCAAAAGTATAGATAGATATATAATGATTTTCAGTGAAAGTATACAGAACTCAAGACGTTGCAAGTAAAATAAAATACTGATCAGGCATGTAATAGCTTCTTTACAGAGAAGTTTATTAACTGCAAAAGTTTGGAATTTATATGGTATCATTATTTTGCACAATTTGCTTCATGTTACTTTAAAAAATTTTTTTTAATACTCACTAAATTTTGCAGTCTTATATAATTTGACCAAATTTACCGATTGTTCTCATTACTAGCAAGAATTTGATAAGTGCAAACTTGTTCATTAAAATATTTTGAGATTCATGCAGTAGTTCTGAATACTTTCTCCAATACTTTTCATTTTTTCATTACAGAAATTTGAGCAAAACGTTAAGCTTTTCAGTGAACAAAGTGATATTTGCAATTAATTTTCCTTTTTTTCGAATCAAATATAATTCACAAAGTTGATGAAACTAATTATTGATAATAGGTTATGGTGATGTAGCATGTCATACGACAGGTGGCCGTCTGATGACAGTAATTTATGCAGTTGTCGGCATACCACTAATGTTGATCACTCTTAGTGATCTTGGTAAATTATTGTACGAAGCCGTCAATGAAATGGTAAAAATGATAAGATTAGCGTTCACATCATTTGGCTATCAATCTAATATCAGTCTTAAATCATCAATACAAGGATCCATTGATATAGCACAATTGGAAATGAGTTCGGACATGAACCAAAAACGAAATATTAAAGGCGAAATAAATAATTATAGTGGTATTGAAGATGATTTTGGCTCTCAAAAGCCCAAATTTCTACTTGATGCAGAAACTATTGATGGTATTTTCGATCAATTCAATTTTTATTTATTTTAACTTTTTCAATATGTTGTAGTATTTTAAGTAGTTTATATTAAGAATGAAATTATTTGAGCACTTCAAAAATAAATTTTTGGTTTAGTTTCTTTTGTTACATGCAATTGTTTCATGTATATTATGATTGATAGAAAATGCAAGGTTACAGAAATAGATGGCAAAAAAATGTCAACAAAATTTGACGATATTCAATTTATTAACAGTGATCCGCCACCTCGAATACCTGTTTTAATAGCTATTAGTATTACTATAAGTTGGATATTTTTGTGCGCCGCTCTCTTCAAAATATGGGAATACGACTGGACCTATGCAGAAAGTTGCTATTTCATGTTTATTAGGTAGTCATTTGTATTTTCTTTTGTCTGGATATCCTTAATCATTAATTTTGAAATTTATCAAAAAACATTTGAATGCTTTGTTCAAAAATTAAAAGTAAGCAATGTTAAGTACATATTAAAGTGATTAATAGACAAAAAAATTTCAATCCCTATATTTTGTTCGCTTGTTACTTGTTGAAAAGTTCTTAAACATATCGTTTGAAAATAGCTGCGAAAAGCAGACTGATCTTGTATCAAAAATCTTCCGAAGTGAAGAACAAATGCCAACAATTTTAATTTCAGTTTGTCGACAATCGGGTTAGGAGATCTTTCTGTTAGACGAAGAGAGTTAGTCTTGCTTCTGCACATCAATTTGATTATTCAAACAAGAAAAAAATGATATGCATGAATAATATTATCTATTAATTAAATCATTAATTTTATGCTGAAATTTTATTTAACCTTGATCAGAAGTGTACATTTTAATTTTTTGTATCTGATTACATTACAGTTTAATGGTATTATGTTTTGTTTTTGTCATTATTGGTCTTTCAATGGTTAGTATGTGCATCAATGTGATACAATTGGCATTAGAAGATTTTTACATCAAAATTTTGTTAAAATTAGTCTTCGAATATCAATCAAAATTAAGTCAAGGTAAATCATTTTTAATATGATAATTTTTTTAAACCATTACATATGTGATCACTAAAGTATTTCTAAACAATTTTTATTTATTTTTTGAGTAAATTTTTCGAATTGAAATTACTAAATAAATAATTTTGATTAATTAAAGACAACCATGATTTACCTCATTCAACGAAATGTTTCTTTTCAACTTACTAAAGAGGATTTTTTATTATAATTTTTTTATTTTAAGCATTAAAAAATGAATGAGTTTGGCGAAGAATCACTAACATGATAAATGAATGAAAAAACATTAGCAAATTGAAAGCAAATATTTCCTCAAGTGATTGAATAAATGCCTTTTTTTATTAATTAAAAGTATTAAAATATCTTTTTTATCAACTTCATCAGTACTTTTTTTGAAAGGGTTAATTTTAGGAAATAATCGAGTTGAGGCATCTGTGGGCATGATGCAAATGTGGGGCGATAATAGAGCTGCAAAATATCTGATGCCACTACTTAGGTAGATCTTTTGAGGCATTTATTTCTATCGCATGTAAAATTTCAGTAATTATATTGCGTCTATGCAATGATTTTCAATTCTAGGCTATTGTAGCATCTGAAAAGTAAAGAACTTTGCGGACAATTTAAAAGTAAATTGAATTACTTCACAAACCACTTACTTTTTTAGATTTTTTCAAATTATTGCTAGCTGCGCAGAAAACATTTGCTATAAAAGTGTAATTTCTATAAATTAATTATATTTAAACTACTACCTGTTATGTAATACATCAATTTTTGGCCAAGTTAGTATATTAAGCAAGAATAAGCGATTGTCGTTAATGAACAAAGTACAGAAGGATGCTGAAGCACGTGGAATTGAAGTCCCGCAAATCTTTTCTGATATTGACGAAGAACTGGGCATGCCAAAGTTATTCTGGAAGAATAGAAAAGAGTCAGCAAACGTAAATTCCGTGGAGAAAGCTCTTCAACGTGTTCAATCTATGGAACAAAAGCTTCCGAAACTAGTCTTGCGCGATATTGGTGTACAAGCTTACCTTTTACATCTGTAAGTTTTTTAAATTTAGTTTTTAAATAATTACTCTGATATTTTAAAATTATTTGTATAAGCCAATTGAAAAAAAAAAATTGCACTACCAATTTTGCTGTTGCACTATCTAATATCTTGAAAAAGAAATTTAACATGGAATATTCGATCACAATTTTTAGAGATGATAAAAATGAAGAAACTTCTATAACTGCACCACTGGATGCATTTGTTTTTACACATCCTTCATTTCAACACGAAGCGACTACAGTTGATGTACAGTGTGATGAAATCTTACCGTTATATGATATGGTACAAATCAAAGAAACTGAAATGAAGGTTAGTAAATATGGAACTATGATGACCATTTTTGAGGGCAATATTTTAAAAAAATGTAGTATAAGAGTTGACTAAAATTAAAATAAATTATGGGGAAATTTTTAGATTCAAATGTTTCGCATTCCATCTGATTCTATTTAGGAAAAATTAAAATGCGAGAAAGCTAAATCACAAGGTAATAAATTAAAAATATTCATAAAATTTACTACGATTGGTTCATTTTTTAATTTGAAATTCAGTTGTAGATGAATGGTACACAAACAGAAACGATAGATACTTCTGATACTGAGATTCAAACCAATTTGCATGATTTTCAAGATACTCCAAGACAAACAGAATTCCATAAACAAGTTGAAACATCACTTGTGGGAAAGATCAGCACTGCAATTCAAACTGTTCCAATGGTAAAATTTTCTACCACAAGTTGGAATTTCCACGAAAAACGGTTACTAATATTTTTTTAATCGTTTTTTAAATGGCAAATTTAAATTTAGGAAAAGAGAAAATTGTCACGAGTGAGACGAGCAAAGAAACGATTGAAACAAACATTTCGAAGCTCCTTAGAAGCTCAAAGACGAAAAGTATCACAAATATCTACGCAGAGTTTGCAAGATTTCCATGTAAACAAAGATTCAAAGACAGCAGGGAACAAAAAGTGGTCGGAAACTGAGACATTAAAGTGGGATCCAATTGATGGTATGCATGCTGAAAAACAACGGCGAGTTCGAGATCTCAAGAAATTCTTTGAAACTACTGTTAAAGAAGATCATTCAAGCAGTTGACAAGCAAGGTCGTGGAGCCTTAAACTCAGCAATCATATTGTTCATCCAATGCTCTCGAAATTTTATTGCTTCTTTGCTCTTCATGAATCTCTTAGATTCTATTTTCCAACAAATTTAAGAGTGCACCTAGCGTGGATACTATGATATATATAGAAACTTTTATTTTAAATTTGGAATAACCTAATTTCTGTAAGACATTTCGCACTACTGATGATAATGAATGAACTTTAGAAGCACAGAAATACTGGACCAGGAGCTTTTGTTAATTTAAAATTCATATTCTCAGTTCAAGTGCAGTTAATGCCGAACTGATCAATATGCAATTTTTAGATGATTTTTTTTACAGCAGATTAAAAACTAATAGAGATCACTGGAGGATCATTACAAAAAAATTTTAAGAAAAAATGCAATTTCATAAATAAATTAAATAATGATGCTTCAGTAGTAATCAGAAGATGACTGTTATGAAAAAATATTTTTGTCATTGAGAAATAAATTTTATGTAGTCAATATATTTGTTTGAATATCTGAATATCATAATTAAGATTCATAATAATAAAAGTTATTCTTGAAACTTTGCTTCTTCTTCTTTTTTGCAATTCAACTGATGGTATTCAAATGTTCTACTTAGTTGCACCACGAAATTTTTCAGAATTTTAAAGATTATTGCTTGAAATAGCAATGTTATTAATTGAAATATTATCGCAAACGAAATTGTCTATTAAATTCTTAAAAATTAGACTGTAAATATAATAATTATTATCTGCACTGGAACTCTTTTTAAAATTTTACACAAATTAAATGAAATTGATGCAATGTTTACAAGCAAGTTTTTTGAAGTTGATTCTGGGATCAGTACTACTAAATACAAGTATTATAATGTTGCCAGCAATCTCGCTTATATGAAGAATTTTTTGAAAACACTAAGATAGACTGAAATGTATGGAGCTCAAACTCACTCACAAACAGCAAAAAAGTTACCCTTTCTCTTTGCATCTAAACTTTGTTTTCAATGCAATCAAAAACAACTAATGCAGTATAGAGAAATTGAGCTAGCAGGTTATATTTCAGTTTCAATATTGTATTTTAAACTGTCAATATTTTTTCAAAAAAAAAGATCATTTTATAATATTTCGAAAAATAAACATTGAAGCTTTTATGTCTTAAGAATGGTATATAAATTGCTAGTTTTAAAATTTTCTATCTTTCAAGATTGTTTGCTATTAGAAGATGGGATATTAAATTATTACATTGTCCAAACTTCACTTGTGTGCTCGTGTTTGTAGCAGTTGTATAGTTTAGTGAATGCTTAGTTGAGTGATTGTTCCCTTGTCTGCTTAATCATTCTTGAATCAAAAAAAGAAAAACAAAAACAGGTTTTGAGTCTTGAGTTAAAAATATTTTTCAACATAAAGTTTAGAAGGTTATTCCAGTGCCCTGGCATATCGACTTTTGCCAGTTGTGCCTCTCCAAAATCATCATAATGGCTCACCTACTTATATTGCATTTTAAGATTCCTTTAAATTTACCTTTAAATTCTTTCTCATCATCCACTTTCTTTACATTAAAATTCTAACAGTTGTCATGAAAATGAATACGTTAAATGAACAATACTTGTTTTCAAAAATATCTGATGATGTAATTTTATCTTAAAACTGTTAATATTTTCGAAGGTAAAAGGAATTTTTATTCAAAAATAATCAGTACATAACTGAATTGTAACAGCTCTAGACTAATTTAAAAGATTGGATAGATATGAGAAAATTTCAAAGTGAATTATTTATTAATCAAATAATATTCTTCAAATTGAAGAATTTGAAGTGGCGTTTGTTTACGCCATTTGATGCTTTTACTTTTTTCTTGACATCTCTAAACTTTACGTTGTCTTTATTTCTATAATTGCTGCATCATTGTCAATGATAATTTCTACTCATAGCATAAAATAATATGATATTGTTATTGCTACTGCTGTTATCATCATCAATTAAATTCATTTACGATGTGTTTGCAAAGTCTAGCATCTTATTATTAGTGGCTTGTTTACTTTACTAGAAGAAATCAATGATTATTAATGGATAATTCACTGAACTTAGCTAAATAGCAGTCAAAAATCAAAAATAGAAAGAATAAATGTTTGTGAAAAAAATGAATTTTACATTTTCCCAAATGAAAAATTCTCCATGGTTACTTGATTACACCGTTTTTTATTATATATACACTATGACTTTTTAGTACAAATCACGTATTAAATCTTAATATGTATTTCATATTTTAAGAAAAAAAGTTCTGAAATACTCCAAATATATTTAATTACAAAGTAATATAATTTCAAAAAATTCATTTACTATTTAAAAAATTATAGTTATTTGTTGTAGTAAACTATACTAATTTTAGTTAAAAACATAACAATTAACTGGTTTCTAATTTTTGGCCTTGGATCAAGGAGGTGTGTTAAATAAATAACGACTGGTTTTGAATGAAATAGTACACTTCCATTTTACACCACTAAACAATGTAAGTTATGAGATATACTGATTTTCATATTGGAAAAAAGATAAAAGTGCCATAAAGTTATGATTTAAAAATGTTTTATGAAAATATCATTATTAATCGCATGGCAGCAGGTAATCACTGATTCTCTTCTTCTGTATATTTTCCTTAAATATACTAATTGGTAAAGTTTTTCTTTCCAAACTGTCTTCAATTATTTTCTTTTCTTGGACTACATGGACAGATGAACACAAAATTTTATTACATTTAACGGTAGTAATTTTCATTTATGTCTGTGAATGTTTTTAATTTTCAAACAGATCTAACGCGAGTAATTTTGTTTTGCGATATTTTTGGAATGTGTCAGAAAAATTTGTCGCAAAAGTAGCAGCTACGGTCTGTACAAATAGCAGAGCAAATGCTTAAAAAACTGCTAACAATTGTCAAACAACTTATCGATTGTTCTCACTTTCATTAATTGCTACAAATTACATCAAGTATTACTGAGTGCAACTCTCTTAACGGTAGTTTAAAGCTGCTCAAAAAAGTTTGAGTAATAACATGGAAAATTCAATTGTTTGCGGAATACTCTTCGAAAATCAATAATTTGTAACAATTGTTGTTGCTACATTTTGAATTGTTTGCTACACTGACAAGTTTGGATTGGGGACAAATTTGAGTATTTTGAGACATTTTATCAATTTTCATTCATACTTAACAACTTATACACTAGAAATCGAACCTCAATTTGTGTCTTTATCAATTAAGAGGGACAGTTTTTGTAAGACACATGTTGAAAAATTGAAATAAACTTTTCAGAATAATTGAAATGATTCCGTAACTTTGAAGAGATTTTTTTACTTCAAAAATAATCATCTCTTTTCATATTTCTTTCATTTTTCATCCTTTATAACAAAATTTTGCTGCTATGTATTAACTAATATACTTATATTTACTGCTAATATTGTTGTTATGTGCATTGTTATTATGGTTGCTGTTATTTATGGCAATAAAATGACTAGTGTAAAGTTTAATTCAAAATCAGTAAGGTTAAATAGTCAGATTCAAAAATGAGTGAATGTTTTTATTACATAAAAGTTTCGATTTTCTAGAATAAATTCAAATATCTCAACATCGTGAATTGCCTAAAAATGATCAAGTAATATAATGATTAATGAATCAGACTACGAGTGATGCATTTTGCTCTTCGTCTGTTCTTTATTTGGAAACGTATTGGCATTCTTATAGACTAGGTAAATTTCTTTGCTTTATTTTGTGTTCAGCTCGATAAACAGTTGCAGGTGAGAAGACAAGCAACATTTTCTTTCCAAAATCAGAGTAAAAAAGATTGCAAGAATTATCATGCAAGAGCAAACAATACTGCGCAGTAGACTACTTTTAAAAGCAGATATGACTGAAAATAGTTTTAATGTAAGCAACAATATTCCGTGGAAAGTATGATGATAAACGAAGCTTAGAAGACTTAATGGAGAGAAAGCGTATTTATTATCATAATTATTACTATCATCAACATCATTATTATCAAGAGCAACAACATCCGTGTCATCAAAACATGTTTGTGTAATTTTAGAATCAGTGGCGGGTTGCAGTAGAGAAGGCTGCACATTTTAAAAATAAATGATACCTTTTCTTAGCAGTCAATCATTTTATCAAGTATCATAAAGTAGGATTTTTTTTCTCAAAATTATGAATTATCACATATTATTAATATGTTTTAATTATCAGAAAATAGAAAATGGTATGTTTTTTCAGTTTTTTTTCAAATTATTACGACGTATTAGCAATTTTGTACTTTTTATTTGCTAATTGAAAAATTACTGGTAGCAATATACGCGAGTACGACGAATACATGTTTTCGTCCAGAATTCTGCAAACCTTTGAGTAATAATAGTAGTGTAGATGGCTTATTTTCTTGCTGTTATTATTTTTTGAACCGAAAAATTTGTAATTTTTTCTGCAGATATAAACTTCAATAAGGAACAAGCGACGGAAGAAAATAACGTTAACATTATTTGTTTCAATCATGTTTAATATAATTGTTGTCCCTTTATTACTGTTGATCTCAATTTTTCTTCAAATTATGAGCAAACTTTAGGATTTTAAATCACTTTTGAGCCGATTGCACGGTGATATAAATTCATTGAATATACTGATTAATATATGAATTTGTGAGCAAGTAATGCCAAAATTCTGGCAGTAATTTTTGTAGGACTGATACGATGAAATGATTATTGATCATGGTTTTAAAAATTAAAAAATATGGCAATGCTTTTCAGGACTGAAATTTGTAAGCTAATTATTGTATCTAGTGACATTGTGATAAAGTACTTTCGAAAAAAGCGTGGGTTAGTTCATCTATGACTGCATTCTCACAAAAATTTCAATGAATATTGAGATGAAAATTTCTGATTTCCCATATATAACATTTTGAATTTTTTAATGATTATCAAAATGCATAATGAAGTTTTATTTGTTTTAAATACTTTATTGCAGCATTTTCTTTTTGATAAATTACTTCATATTAACATTCACTAAGTAAATGCGGATGATTTCTGCCTTTTATTTTGTACTGTAATTTTAGGACAATTATCGCATTAAATTTTTGATTTAAATGATCAAGTATTAGTTTCAAATAAAAAAGCAAGCATAAATTTTATTAAACACGAAATTTATCTATTGCATTATCCAAAATGAATATGATTATAGTGAATATCATTAATTCATTATCACTTTCCTCTAACTTTTTATCCACACATCTTTTAACTACTTTCATAAATAGTATTAAATATGTGATGAAAATGATGCAAAGTGTCAAGTAAATATCAGTAATTTATGACACAAAAGCAAAGTTAAGAATGTTTTTTGATAAAGTAATTATTGCTAATGAGAATTTCAGCAAAACAGAAATCTATTTTCACCTTGTGATTGAAAACGAAATTCCACATGCTAGCGTATTGTAATGAAGAGTTTCATATGCCTTGTTGTTATTTTATGCTTCCTTTCTTAGATTTTTATTTCTTATTGTTTTGCAAATAACTATAAACCACCTCAGTACTTTAAAAATGAAAAGCAAATTTAGAATTCATTTTTACTAAAGAAATTGTTATAAATGTATTAGATGAAAGTAATAATTTCATTTGCATCTAATTAATTATAAGTTTGTCAATTATTTCATTTCGAAACTAAACACTGCTTTCATTGACATGATATAGCATTGACTATTTGATTTTTATACTACAAGATTAATGCCGTTAGGTCGCTTGCATATATTCTTAAAAAAGAGCAAAGTGAAGATAATGTCAAAGTTAAGATGTGTGAAACGTCAGAACTGTTTCGGTATAAAAAAGACAGTGAAAGTTTAGGACTAGTTTTGAAGTTGAAAGAAGAAATGATGTTAATCATAGTAATTTTCTGATATTATGTAGATAAACATAATGAAGTACATAAACGCATAGCGGTGATATTAGAGATAATCTTGATTAGATTTAGTTGCTAAAAAAATGCATTATCTGTAGAAGTGCTTCATTATACATTATACTTGCTGGTACTACTCATAATTTAGCCAAAATTTTACCTACTACATTCTTGCAAAGGAAGCAAAAAAAAGCGCGTTTTACTTCCGATAATTTTCGAATGCATTTAATCGTTTCAATTTCGAGCCAAGTTTTCATATTTTTTTCATTTTTCATTTCGCATTCAGTGAGAGAGAAATAAATATACAAAGGGTCTTTACAGTAATGTAGATAATATATTTATATAAGATCAAAGCCAAATTAACTGTCAATTTATTGCTTGTATTTGTAGAATGTCTGATGTATTTTTTATAGAATTCGCGTGCAGTTGATATTTTATGTATTCTTGAATAACGATTAGTTGTAGCTTGCTCTAATGCAAAATTTACAATATGGAATAAGAGTAACTAACAGCTAAATTCTAAATTGCCTCTATTGAAATGGTATATGCTTTAGCAGGTAAGTAATCAAAACAACTTTTTGCACCAAATTTTCAAAACTTTCGTGAGAAGTTATGAATATATTCAGAAATGATTTAATTGATGGCAGAAGGTAAAAAGAAGATAGAAACAATATGTCATTTTATAAGTGTTGAATTATCATACCAAAATTTTTTTCAGTATTATTTTCCAGTGATTTGAAATTTAGAATTTTATGCTGTAAATAAATACTTTATTTTTTAGTCTAGTTTGTCACAAAGTATTAAATTGAATAGTTAAGAATGTAATCTCATAGAAATCAAGTAACTATTACATGTATATTTATTTATATTGAGAGAACGTAGGATTATGAAAAAAAAAAGAATTTCATTCACCTATAATTTATTCAAGCTTTTTTAAAGTTTACTAATTATTTTATGACTTTCTTTGAACTTGCAGACACATGTAAGGAAAAAGCAAAAACATGTTTGCTACTTTTCTTGCTCATAAATAAAACATCAAAAAACAAGCATGGAGAGTAATAGTCAACTTCATTGCTTTTTTGTGTTATTTAATGGGTTATAATCAAAACAAATGAGTATTTCCTTCGAATAATGATCTATTCTAATAATGATCATACTTCCTTTTAGTGATCTAATTACTTTGCTAGGTAAAGTAATTAGATATGTGTATTTATTAAGCAGCAGTACAAAACAAAAGTTGAATTTTTTCTTTTTTTTCGCTGATAGTGAACTAAGTGTAGTTTATTATGTGTTAACACAAAAATACTTCTGCGTATTATTACATTCATAAGAAAATTATCAGACGATACTATTTTAATATTGTTTAGTTTTATGAAACTTTAACATGGCTTGCTTGCAAATAAGAGCTCACTAAAAATTCTTGTAATTTGTAAAAAAAAAGTAAGGAATATTGAGCTTGACAGTTTGTCTTTCAGAAATTAATCATTTTAGAATTACAAAATAGCGTTGAAGGATTTTGACAGATAAACTTGATCATTCTGTAACTTGTTGCACATCGAATTTTGCTATCAAGACAATAACATTATATATGCCTTAAAAACTGTTGCGCACTTTTTGCTATCACGTTCACAATAAGGGGCAAATTTCAAACAGATGTAGCTATGATATTTGAATGGATATTCATGGCTCACTGTTATTCTGCTTACAGTAAGTCTCATTTGATTAATTACAACCTTGTCTTGCACATTATTTGCATTATCATCTACATTTGCATTTACGTTTTCATTCCCATTATCATGCTCATAATTGTATCATAATTTTTGTTTGTGGAAGTATTTCAAAGGAATAATTCTTCCTGAGAAACTATATTACTCATTAGACAAGCATTGGAAAAATGTTGTAGTTATTCTTGTTATCATTACAGTTTAAAAAGTAAAGCAAACTTTAATGAACATTTCATCAAAGAGTACTCTTGAACAATTTCAATCTAACGACTTATACTTGTTCCAACTACGGTTGCTTGAAATGCTCTTTATTTGTAACTGTCATTTCATGTTTTAGCAAAAATATCAGTCAGTATGATGAAAATCAATATATTATTCATGATATTTGCTGCTGCAACATATGGTGATTTAATATCAGACTCAACTGATTTCTTCTCTAAAAAATTTACTGATGTGAAGTCACTATTTGCTAACGATGAGAATGTAAGTCATTTACTTTACTATTGCTCTTGTTATGCATATTATCATCAGCAATATTATTCTGCTTACAGTAAGCCTCATAATATTAACAGTTTTATTGGGGATATTATTAGCGGAATGCAAGTACAACTTGTTTCAATCTTTTATTTTACATATATATAAGAGGTACAAATTTATTTTAGAATCATATTTTCTCAAGTATTAAAAAATTATTCAATAATATGTTTTGCTCGAAAACCACTCGGCTTTTGTTTACTGCTAAAATAAATTGGAAGCCAGCGAGAATCGACGTTAAAATTTTTAACTTTTTCATTAAATCTATGCTTTTAATAATAAAAATGAATGAGAATGCAACTTCATCGTTTAGCAATTTGTTCTTCAAGTTTACTTCAACAGTAACATTTCATGACTTTGCACTTATTTTCAAAAAATGTTTGAGTATATTTAGCAACTAAAAGAAAATGTTGGCCGAGTGAAAGACTTGCTGTCATCAATTCAAGGCAAAGAGAGTATGTTGAAAACATTGGCTAATGATGGTCAAAAATCAACGCTTGAAAAAGTTGGCAATATGGTTGCACAAATCAGCAATTTCCAGAAAAATGTTAGTTTCCTATATTTTTTGACTGTACACTGCTTACTCAGCTTAGTTTCTTGAGAGCTCAAGGAATTTTATCAATATCTACATGAACTACCAAAACTATTGCTTTTTTGTGCACATGTTCTCGAAAATCAAACTACTTACATTTACACATGAACAAACAATAAAGGCAGATTTTCGAATTTATACATACAAAAATTTCCTCTGATATCTATATTTTGAATAAATTATCGTTGACTTTTAAATGCAATTAACTGCAGATTACCTTTGATTTTTAAAGTAGCCTCTACTACTAAAAAGAGCACATCGCGTTCTAGTTTAGACAAGAAGTTCTACCACGCCTTGACATACCATTGTGTCAGTAATATCAATGTGTCAATAATTAACACGTGTAGGCATTAATAGTTTTGAAAATTTCTTTTACAATTCCTTTTTTGTTTCCCTCAGACAAGAAGAGCCTGAATGAGGCACTACTATCAAATCGAGAATTCTTTTCATAGCATTTATAATCAATTCGAAATTAATCTCAACTAATTCTATAAAATAACGTTTTTACAAGCTTCGCTTTACTTTACTTCATTAGAACGCAATAATGTTTACTTCGAACAGTAATACTTCGTGCTTCATTATGAGAGATTCTGAATTGCAGATATTAGGAGGTTCGTCCGACTTCAGTGAAAAGAAGAAAAACTGGGAGCAAATTGTGAAGGACATATTTGTTACTCAAGGACTTAATAAGATATTACCTCTACTTCAGAAGCTTCAAAACAACGCCCCCGCCAAATCTGCCGTATCTGTCCTCCTCACCTGTACCATTCCGCTCACAACCATTGCACTGTGGCGTTAAATCCGAAAACAACACGCAACACTCTCCAATCCCCACATTACACCCTTACACACCTTCCCGTTCACTAACTACAGTCATATACGCGTCTACCACATATGCATAGAAACATATAATATAATGCATGCATATAGACTAATAAATATTCACACCTTTATTATGCTTAGTCTAGACTAGGCTTCTCTCCCTCCTTTTTCATTTTGCATACTTCAATACGCATTATTCTGTTCTGAATTATTGAATTCCAACTTTGATTTGTATTTTCGTCTAAATTTTGAATCTTTTTTCTTACAGCGAATTAAATAACATCCATGTGCCTTACTGTTTGACATATATCAACATAAAGTGAGCAAGAACATTTTGATGACAATATTAAATTATTAAATTATCAAAACTAAGAACAATTAACAGCTTGTCATACAAAGCGAAAATATAGAATGCATAAAAAACGAAATTCCAGCCACATAATAGTGCGTGCAAGCTGCACCCCTATAAAACGAAACAATTGCCGGTTTACACGAGTAACCGATTGAATCAAATCTTAAAAGCGTAATATCCCAGTCAACAAATGGAACACTTCTCTCACAATGAATTTAACTTAAAACTTATGTCGACACTTTCTCTTTCAAGAAACATTAAACAAAAAAGACTGAAATCTTTACTCTTCTACAAAAAAGACGGTTCTGGATCTAAACTACACTAATATGATATCCCGTCCTTTAAACTGAAATTTGGAAAATCGAAATCACAATTAGGCAAACTAATACAAGATTTGATTACAGTGTCACAACAAAAGTTGAAGTACATTTTTATTAATGTCATTACTAAACACTTCAAACTTGAAGTGGACCTGAGTTCTGACCACAAATTACTATATATCATGATGATAAGGGAATGCCAGAAGCCAATTTCAATAACAAAAGTAGATAAGTGGAAAATTTGGGAAATGTTTTGCAGCAATGAAAATGCTTAAAGAAGAGAAAATAGAATAAACAAATTACTTAACTCTTTAAGTGATGGTTGTATTTCAAGGATTAATCGCACACGAAACTGCGGAAGTAATGTGACAAGACCGAAAACTAATAGTCATATCAAGTAATTCCAAACCTCTTCCGTGAATTTTTTCTAGACAAACATTAAACAAAATTTGATTCCTACTACATCAATATCTACTGATACAACACTTGCCACAATCAACAAATGAAGTCCTGATTATTGTACTGCATGATCAACGAGAACATCGAAATAATATTTTTTTAACAACACTAGTCACTTGGTGAAAGAAATAATCCAAACAAGACGCAACAAATTTCGTAATGATAACTATAGTAATTAAGAGTTATTAATAACATCTCATAAGCTCCACTCAAGCTCATAAGTTGATGCAAAACAGAAAGCAAAATGGATTCTGTTTGAATTTATAACAAATAATTTATATAAGCAAGCAAGTATTAAAAAAACAGAATGCATTTTACTTTAAACGACATATTCTAGTATTTACGGTGGAATGTAGGGTGGAGGCTGTCTTTGATTTGTGTATGCATTTCGAGGTCGTGGACTGGAAGCAGCAGAAAGCGGAGGAGGAGGTTTATATAGAGGATTTTCATGCTGCGAGATAATTAATGGTGGGCGTTCCTCTTTAACTAACATTGGTGTTGACACTGCTGCAGTTTCATCTTCGTAAGGGATTTCTTCTGGGAAAACTACCGGCAAACCCTTTGACATGTACTCCGATTGCACTTAAATTAAAAAAATTCTGATCCCTCATTTATGCGAAAATATAGCATAAAACTTGAAGAAACTTCTTGCTTTTACAATGAAAATTTAACCATTTAGAATAGCAATAAATTTCTAAACACATTGATGGAGCAAACCTGTTTTCTTTTTCTTCCGTCTTACCAGGCAGCAAAACAGTACTAACGTTGCAGAGAAAAATATAAGAAAAGCAATCAAAGCGACAGGCAACCACAAATAAGCAGGTGAATCGTTGTAATCTGGAGGAAGAGATGTAGTTGATGATGGAATATCAATCCCTGCAAGGTACGAAGTTGAGTAATGCTCAACGCAAGGTCCTGGAACAAAAACGTAACTTTACAATTAATGAATAGAAACGATTTTCCGAAATTGTACAAATATAAAAAATCATATCATAAATGTACTACAGAACATGCCACAAGAAGTTTTTCCTCATTTTGTTTAACAAGTGACTTTTTGCTACAAAAATTTATAATTACTACAAATAATGTTAGCATAAAGAACAAATAATAAAACTTTGTATATTTACCTTCAAGCTCTAATTTCACACTTCGCACAGGGAACCGGCTATCCATCGCTCGAACGAATTCAGCTCGAATACGATCCCGTTTTCTTGTGAGCATAATATGTTTAATCGCATCGATCGCTTTTTTTTGACAATATTTGTAGGGAAGTGAAGCATTTGAGAATGTAACTCGAGTCCGACGCCTTACGCCATCAACTGGCTCAATTTTTCTGTAAAGCTTCAATATTCTATTGCTTTCCGCACCACAAATTTAAATGCTTCATTTTACTAAAAGTTTATTAGCACCTTTGTGTTGGAAATAATAACCTGAAAATTAGGTTTTTTGGATAACGATCTCCTAAAGAATTAGCCAATTTCTCCGCAAATGCACATATAACATCCGGATCCTTCGTTAACCGTTCAGAACTGTGATCAACATCCAAAATAAAAAAATGATTCGTCGATGGTTCAGGAATAACGGTCACTCGAAATGGTGCAGATGTCATCTGCCAAAATGAAAAACCATTAGCACACAACTGTGAGAAATGAAATTTACAATAACATCATGCTTTCTAAGATATATATATGAAAATTGTGAAGTCTTAACAAGCTTCATCACTAGAAATCTAGATCCCTTATTTCAACTTATCCTCAGACTATTATTAGTAACGTATCAGTCCATAAATTATTCCATGAATCATGCAAAATGTAATAACAGTTAATGAAAAACCTGATTAGCTGAATCTCGAGCTTCCAATCGGAATTCATAGTCTCCTGTACGCAATGAGATACCATGTAAAACTTGTTTATTTTTCTTGCTCAAAGTAAGCCAGTTGTTATCAGCAGCAATGGGAAACACAGACAAAGAAAGAGAACGTGTGTTTCCATCTTCTGCATCTATGAATGTTCCCACTGGAACAATGTATTCACACATCATACCTCTGGAAATGAAAAGACCAGTATAACAAAAAGATGCAAGGAAAAGTTCCTAACGATCAAAAACTAAATGTTTACAATTGAAACTATAATATGATAAAATGCACCTTTTGCAAATAAATGTTTGAAGTGAATGCAGTCGTACTGGAGGTTTGTCAATCTTCTTTGTGGAGCGTGAAGAACGTGTAGTGGTCATGATCGATGTAGAGTCTAGGAGAACAAATGGTTCATTTGTAGCAAATTCAGATATATAGGACATTATATCTGCTCCAGCTATATGATTCCGCTGCTTCCGTGGTAATAAAATTCCTTTCGTCAGCTGTAAGTATGGAATTATCTAAATCAGAAAAAAATATGAATAAAAAAAAAGCATTAAAAGAAGCAACTAGGTTATTTAGAAGCACCTATACTACTACTTAGTGATATAGGTGTTTTTAAGCAAACCTGTACTACTAATTAATAATATAAGTGTTTTTAAACACCTATATCATTAATTAGTAGTACAGGTTTATAATGCATGCCAGACTTCAAATTTCAACTTATACATGCCTCATCTGCTATGAGTCGTTTTCTGCATATGCTAAATACAATTAAAATATAATTTGAAAATCCGTCTCCTTTATAATTTCAGAAGATATAAGGGTATCAGAAGATGAAATACAAATTTTATAATCAACAATTAAGTGTGAGAAGACTGAATTACACACTTGCAAATAGAAATTTCCCTCGCAGATACATAAATCACTGTACTTACTTCCCACCCCATAAATTTTTGCTGTGATTCCGTTACCGCTTTACTTCCGTCAAAAGTTAGAACTTTTTCCAGTATATTTATAGCATCTTCATCCACTTCCTCACACGAAACTTTCCAGATAATTACTGTTGAATCATCTACAGGTTTATAATGCATGCCAGACTTCACAATTTCGGTGGTTCTTATTTCTTCTTTGTATTTATTTGAGTAAACACGCAATAAGGAACTGAAAAAATAGCTTATTTTAGAATGAACTTATCAAACCCACAAATTACAGTGATAAATCGAAAAAGATTAATATTGGCTATTGGCCCTTCAAACAGATGTGATTGGTCAATTGTACCAAGGTAATTATATATATACATATATGTTAAACGAGCACTCTTATAAGTTCAAGTATAGAAACATTACTGAACAAGGAAATATAAAACGCATATTTCAGCTTACCTGTTGACAGAAAAAAAGTTTGATAGAATATCAACAAGATGTAACTGATCGGCAATACTCAAACTATTCAGTGATGTATTAAATACAATTTCTATCCACAATGTGTTTCTTTCATTACATGGATTTTTTATTTCTTCACTGACTGAGATTTCCACTACATCACTGATTTCATCACTCGTAATGCGCAAAAATGTTTTTCCGATATGAACAGGTTGAGGTACACCTTCTAAAACTCTGAAATGATATAATTTAATATATCTTTTTCTGTGTTAATAAAAACGTAACACCACCGAAAACTGTCCGAATTTTAAAAGAATTGAAGCACATACTGCTCATTCTTCCTCCAAATCAGCCACGTTGGCAGTTCTTCTCCAGATGCGTCCTGAACACTAACTACATTTGAACTGGTTTGAAATGCATAATAAAACGGCTGACCAACAAATAAATCAATTAATTCTGGTATGAGAGCCACAGCGCGAACTGTACATATTAATAATGGTAGTAAGTAAAATTTGAGAAATCCCATCTGAAATTTAGTGATGTAAAATTAGTTTAATAAACGTTATTAAGACGTTTAGAACGTAAAATGGATATACTAAATACGATGTGGAATGTCATACAAAAATGCAATTTACTTTACGAATAACAAAACGAAGAAACACATGATTCTTGTGGTAGAAACGTCAAATAGAAAACCAGTTCAAATTGAATAATCATAGAATGACTAAACAATACTTTGCAATTGTGCAGATTTTATATCAACAATCAAAACTGTTTCAATTTACGAACTGAAACATAAATTTTAAACTGTACACACATCTAAATATTAATTAGTATATATTAATTAAATAGCATAATAGAATACTAAATGAATACTAAAACTTTTTAGCAAATGCTTTATCAAACATAGACATTTTCCCGCATTTCCTCTCGTAAATTGGTAAAAGACATAGGTAGTAGATGAGGACATGATGTACTATGACAGAAAGTGAGTAAGATGAGAAACATAGAAAAGGATATAATAATTGAAGAATAGATAAACACTCGCATACATATGTACATACATACAGATAGAAAGGCGAGATCAACGTGTAATTATGATCGAGTTAGAGTGGATGGATACATATTAGAGAAAAGAATGAATGAAAAGTTAGTATAATTTGAGGAGAAAACTAGAAGGAGTTAAAGTAATACTATAGCATAGCATGAAAGAGTAAACATATGAATGAGTTGCTAGTGTTCGTGCTTTTTACGACAAATACTTGAAAAATAGAAAAAGGTTTGGGCTTGAATTGCGAAAATTTGTGTACAAGACAACAGTAGTTGCCATCCAGGGATGTAATGGAAGCAATATAGGTAGGTATGTCGCCAATGGTAGAAGTGGAAGCGACGAACTAGTTTTTCTTCTTTATTATTGTGATGAATTTTGCATGAAAATGACAGATTGATTTTTTTAAAGTAAAGAGTGAATAAAGATAAAGCAAAAAATTTACGTGCAAAGTATAATACTTAAAAAGGTGTAGTAGACTCCATCTCTATCCCCTCTTTTCAATATTTCCTTCAAACGATCTGTACTGAGTAATTGCTGGCTGGATTGGTTCTCAAATCATTTGCCGCTCATTCTTTCTGATTCATGGACTAAAATATTGCTTGCTTCAGATTTTAATTATTTTGGATATCATTATTATCGTTTATCTGAAAGATGACCATATTAATCAACTATACAATAAATTAATGGCTAGTATTTTGAAATTTTCTCAACTTTAAATACGACATTATGCATAAGACATTGCTCTTAAGTCGTTTTTTCCTGTTCTTTTTTCATTCCTTTGTACATGTATGGTTTATGCGCTGCTGTGTCTAACATATTTGCATTTTAGTTCACGACGGACTGTTTTTGGTAGTCAGCAGACTGAAATTACTACATATATTGCAGATGATCGGTTAGCTCGCGATGGCAGATAATTCGTGCAATCCATTGCCAAAATGTAGATGGCAAGTGCACCTGTTAGCTGGATCAGTTGCCGGTCTTGCTGAGCACTGCTTGATGTTTCCATTTGATTCAGTTAAAACTAGATTACAAAGTTTGTGTCCATGTCCAGAAACAAACTGTCCAACTGCTATGCATAGCCTCTTTTCAATGGTGAGACGCGAAGGGTTGTCGCGTTCCTTAAAAGGAGTTAATGCTCTTGTATTAGGTATTGTCCCAGCTCATGCTCTATACTATGGGGTTTATGAAAAGTTGGTTTTACATTTCTTTATTATCATTTCTGTTTTTTGTACTTTTAATTGGTTAAGAATTTTAATTTCTAATTTTTTTTGTGTGGTAAAGTTCTTTAAACCAATCGTGGACGATTGGTTTATTTGCCATTAATTTATATCATTGAGAAAAATTCTCGTCAAAGTCTTCTTACTATGTGAATGTCAAATTAATAATTTCTCTGTAAAACAATCTTCTTTTGAAAATGTTTAAACTCATGTCCATAAAGTTTCATGCATAAAGCAAATATTAGTATTGAAGAGTGAATGCTTACAGATCCAAAGCTTATTTATTAAATAACCAACTGGTGTCATCTGCTTCAATGTCATATGCAGTATCTGGGATGCTTGCTACAGTTGTCCATGATGCGGTAATGAATCCTGCTGAGGTGTGATATTTTCTTTCTTTTCATTAAACCATAAATGTAATTTCGTTGTTAGTAGTGTAGAAAATTGGTTACTGAAGGAGATTTTTTGTCTTTGAGATCAGTCATCAGAGAAAAGTGTATTGATTGTGAAGGATAAAATTGTATCATTTTACTTACACTAACGTTTTGTTTTTTAGGTGGTAAAGCAACGTATGCAAATGATTTTTAGTCCATATGGTAATAGTTTAGAGTGTGTTCGATGCGTTTATTTACGAGAAGGACTTAAAGCTTTTTATCGTTCATATGTTACGCAGTTGACTCTCAATGCACCCTATCAATGTGTTCATTTCATGATATATGAATATTTGCAAGGATTATTGAATCCGCATCATGACTATAATCCATCTTCTCATTTTGTTGCTGGAGGTGAGTTTTTGTCAGCTACATTTTTCCTAAAAATTTTTATCTTATTTTAGTATTTGCTGCAGTCTGCATTTCTAAGATTGAACAGTAGCACAAATATTATTTACATGAACTATATTAGTAATGAATGATGCTGTTAAATCTGTTATTTAGAAGTACGAGAGATCGAGGTTCGATTTTTTTTTTTTTGATATACTTATTTTTAAGCTAGAAAATTAGTTGCTTTTTTGTGTGGAATATCGAAATCTGTAAAGCTTTACAGGTATTGCTGGTGGAGTAGCTGCAGCTCTCACAACTCCTTTTGACTGTGTGAAAACTGTTTTGAACACGCAGCAAACGCCCAGGTTTAATACTAAATACCGTTTACTGAACGAACCTGGAGACATTTACTACAGGTATCTAATTTAAATCACTCACTAGACTTGGCATCTGATCTTTTAACTCCATACTTGCATTATCTCTTCATCTCAAATCTTAATTAGTTCTAGTAGTTGGAAGATTTCTTGGTTTTAACTTTAAAGTTTTGATCGTATATATACTTTTATAGGGGCATAATTGATGGTGTTCGCAATATCTATTATCTTCGAGGTACAAGCGGATTTTTCCGTGGCTTTCAAGCTCGAGTAATATTTCAAATCCCTTCTACGGCACTCAGCTGGTCAGCCTATGAATTATGCAAGTACATTTTTTCTGTCGGAGTTTGATATTAAAAAGGATTCCATGGGCAGATTGACTGAGTGTCTGCGCTCTCTTAAATGATGTCTAAACTGTTTAATTGGAATTGATCAGTTGATTGTTCGTATTATGTCGAATTGGCCAAATGTCATAAGTGACACGGCTCATTGTAAAATTTATTGTGCTTCTTCTATGTGGTTGTAAATTACATCTTTTCTGATTACTGTTGTTTTTAATTTTCCTTAACTCTATTATGATGGGTTTCATTCGAATCGTACTTCTATTCTAGTTTCATATTTATTTTTACTGCTTCTTAAACTGATGGTAAATAAAAATTTATTCACAATGATTTTTTTGATCAGAATGTTTTAGTCATACCTGGTATATTTCAAGACTCTCAAAGATGATTCATGGTCTGGATAAAGTTTTATGAGTTTACTTTCTGTGTTTTGAGTTTATCGGAACATAAGGCTTCCATTATTGGTTAGAATTATGTGATAAATATTGCTTGGCTTGCATCGTGGGTATTGTTTTATTTGGGAATGGTAAAAAATTAGTTTGGTATGTGGTTCAATGTATGAAGTAAGTTTTGCAAGCTTCATGTGTTGTACTTTTAAGGGAGAAATGGCAGATGGTGGTAAGGTTGAATTACAGTCAGGTGACAGTGTATCTCTGCAAGATCTTGGTTCGCACTATGCTTCATTGGAGGAGGCAAATGATTGTATCGGTTCCGGGGATTTAGTCTCTGGCTCTGATGTTACTAGATGTGATGACTTATTAAGTAAGAAACGTCATTTTGAGCAAGCCGTAATCAATATCAAGATCGATTTCAAGTCTCTTGAGTGGGATCTTTTTTCTGCTAGTGCAGATCAGTGTACAATGATTCCATTTCTTCTTTTGAGTGCAAGTATCGCTTAATAATTTTGCTACTTGTAGATGGATCAAAAAATACAGTTCCGAATTCTGGTGATGCGTCTGCTACAAGGAAAGATTCTGAAGGTTCTGGAGATGATGTGAATTTGCATATGGGATGTACAGAGACTGGTAATGATAGGAATGAACCTGGATGCGTCGAACAGGTGAAGTATCTTATTATCTTAAATGGGCTTCATTATTTCCGCTCTATGGATGTTACTCATCTATGAAATATTAGCATACCTTTCAGTTATCTAAATTTTTATTCCTATATATTGTATCCTGTTACGTGTTTAGGGACACTGTTATGGTGGGTTCATGTTTAATCGAAGTCGTCCACTCGAGCCAGTACTTCTAATGGAAACTGGTATATTGTTGTTCAGCCTATTATATATTTCAGTCATTTAAAAAAATTTTTTACAAGGTGGTTGCTGTATTTTTGTAGACTTTTGAATATCCAGTATTTATTTCGTATTTTTTCACTATTAAACTTATGATTTGGGTACTTTAAAAAAAGCAGACGACACCATTAAAAGAGCATGCTTAGTGTCATCTCTGTATGTGAGTGAATAAATTTAATTTCTTGCAGTGACAGTTTTGAATTATCCATTTGCTCCCACAGCCATACCAGTTGGTGATGATGAAGAGGAATTTCGGAAATCTCTTGCTGATGCAAAAGTAAGTTTACAGTATTTGAATTTCATCATTTATTCCTTTTACAAGATTTTGCATTTATAGTGCATATGTAATTTGCTCTACTGATTGCCGAGTAGTTGACATCGAGCGGATCAGTTGCCGGAGTGTTCGAAGTGGAGTATAGGCAGAAGGCATTCTTCATTTCTACTTAATTTTTCGCTTTTTGCTAAGCTATACTATGGCAGACCATAGCAAGGGTGTAATATCTATCTATCCATCTGGATTGTAGCAGAAAACAATGGGAAAACAAATGAGATTGTGAAAAGCTCCATGAAAAATGTGAGAGAGCACTTTGCCAGTGTACCAGAACCAGGAATGAGAAATGATTATGCTCGAAGTACTCATTCGAGGAATCAAAGTTCTGCAGCAGATGGCCAGGAGAAGCACACTGAAGACAGTTTTTGAAAGGATGTCGGCAAGGAGATGGTTTTTATATCGTTCCTTGTATCGCGAGAAGTTTGAGTGTGCGATTAACCTTCAAGAACTAAAGAAGGAGGCGAACTCTGCGATCACTAATATTGCAGGTCGTCTATGCTCGCAGAAGCGGTTCTTCAAAGTATCAGCGAAGCTAGTCTTGGTTAGCTGACATCTACTTCGAGGAAAATACGCTACTTGAGTCTAGACTTTCCCAGACATAAAGCAAATGTCTAATGCAAAAAGCTCAGGTACATGAGATAGACCAGACAAGGTAGACGAAGAAAACAATATCGGAGAATGTTTACTCACTTATACTTGGAGCGGTAAACCAAGCGGTGGGTGAATATACTATAGTCAATGACTTATGCCGCCGGACAGCTCTAGTTAGGACAGCAGTGTTACGAAAAGATCACAAGACGCCCATATTCACATAGAGAATGACGGTTTTGAAGCAGAAAAAGGCTCATGACACATATTTAGCAATTATTGTGCCTTATCGTGAGACTAAGTACAACTTAGCAGGTTATCTAACCGTTGAAAAATCTAATATTAGCCCAGAAAGCGCTCCTGTATAACGAGATAGAAATTGAATTCATTATGCAAAGCTATACAAGATGGGGAGTAATGAGCTAACCTCAATGGTCGATTCATCATTGTAGCTGCTATACAAAAACATCCTACAATATAAAGCACAATACTATCGTCTCTAAAATAAAAATATGTATGGGATTGGGAAAAGTATGTGCCCACATTGTAGGGAACGTGTGAAAATGGTGGACCATAATGGCGACTCTGTGAGAACATACTCTATCATGACTATACTATAATTTTTGTACTATAGTGATTAGAATAATTGACTGGACATCCTAAAATACCATACTAAGAAACATGAAGTGATCCTGGTAAAGGTTGGCACTAGTTGGGACAGCTTGATAATAGTCGAGACCGAAAAAAAAGTGAAAGTGTGAGCTATTGGCTAATAAACTGTGGGCAGCGATGAAATGCAGAGGATATTTATATGTGTATTGTTCTCTCTTTAGGTTTATTTGGTTGGCACTGCTCATTTCTCACCTGACAGTCAGCGAGATGTCCTGGAAACAATTGCAATTACTCAACCTGATATGGTTATGGTTGAACTTTGTCCATCTCGTATTTCAGTGCTCTCGCTGGACGAAGAAACTCTGTTTGAGGAAGCCAAAAACTTGACTTTGAATAAAATAATCAATACAATCAAACAGGTATGTCGTGTACCGTTTTTGAAACATTTGTTTAGATCTTGTGTTCATAAGATTTAGATTTAATGTTCATTATGTATATGAATTTAGTTTATTTAGAACGGTATAGTTCGAGGAATACTCAATGTTTTACTGTTGTCGATGTCTGTGCATATGGCAAGAACTTTGGGTATGGCACCGGGAGGAGAGTTTCGTGCTGCTCACAAGTATTGCTTTATATATTAATGTTGTTGAAAGAAGTAGTCTTCGAACACTTCTGTTATCAAAATTGTATTTTTAAATAGGGAAATCTTTTGCTAAGAATGATTCAATTAAAGTTTTTGAACCTGTTTCTGGCTCCTTTTTTGATAATTTTTCCAGAGGAACAGTGAGTGTAAAAATGTGCAAACTGATTTTGGGTGATCGACCAATACATGTGACTCTACAGAGAGCTCTCGGTTCTTTGGGCTTTTTTCAAAAACTTCGACTTTTCTATCATATTATTCTGTGTCATAAGACTGTAATTACGTAAGTTGATCTGAAGTATTTTATCGTCGATAATTTTTGCATTTCCATGCATTATGATTTTTAATTCATTTTCTAATTCTTAAGGCAGGAAGAAATAGAAAGATGCAAGAAATCAGGTATGTTGGAAGAACTAATGAAGGAAATGGCCGGTGAATTTCCTTTACTTACGAAAATTTTCGTTGATGAACGGGACTTGTACATGACTAATGCATTGCATACTATACTTAAAAAGTCTACATTCGATAAGCGAGTAGCATGGAGTAAAACCAATGGTGACGTTTTTATGATTGAGTGGAATAACTTTCCAGTTTACATACAAAAGTTAAATGATCTGTCGGATATTCTATGGTCTATATATGCATGTTTTGCTTAATGTTTGTTTTATATTCAGACTTTGTTGACTAGCTTTGCATTTATTGATTAGCTGAATTAAAACATTTGCGGGAGTAAAATTGAATTTTCGCTTTTTGACGATCATGGAAATAACTGAAAGTTAATCATCTAAAATGGATCAAAAGTGCATGACTATGTGTTTAATATTAGATTTCTCTTGAACTAAAAACATTTTTATTTTTAGCCCCTTGGCAGCCAGTATCTGTTGTAGCCGTTGTCGGTATTGGGCATGTTCCAGGTATTGTTTCGAATTGGACTAAAAAAGTTGACGTTGGCGAATTGCTGGTGTTAGTTTTTCTTATTTCATCTCCTTGTTCAAAAGAACTGAATTATGTAATTCTTTATCAAATTTGTTGCACTTTTAAATTTGTTAATATTTTCTGTTCGAATAAAATTGAATACCGAGTTTCATTTAATGTATTTCATTGAATCTTTTTGGTTTGCATTTGTTATATAGCAAGTTTTTGTTTAATTAAAAATTTGGCTATCTCTCATTTACTGTTGTTGTCTAGAAAGTCCAGCTAAGAATTTCAGCTTGGAGGACGTTTACTGTACTTAAATTTTTCTGCATCATTTCATGGTTTCAGTATTCCACAGATGACTCGTACCGAAAAATTTGTGCGGTTCAGTTTGAAGGCATTAGTTGTTGGCGTAATGGGATATGCAGTTTACAAAATTGGTTCAAAAGTGGCTAACAAACTTGAAATGATGATGAAATGACGCAGTTGTTGAGCTGTTTTTGTTAAGAATGCAGTCTCCATGGATCTTTTCCTTGGTTTGCCATCATTGAAGAGTGTATACATTTATAGTAATTATTTCAATTTTGTAGTTATATTTCTCCTCAGCTCCTTATTAGAGTCGTTGTCCTTGCTCGTTCTGATGAAGAAATTTATCTATTTTTAGATGTTTGTTTTTTTCTTTAATGCACTTAAGCAATCATGAACTTAAATCCTGTAACTTTAACATCAGTAAAGTAAGAATTAGTCAGTGAACTTGTCTATTTTATGCACTGATTTCAAAAATTTCTCCTGGGAAAATGTGATTTTTTCTGCAGTCTCGCAAATTTCAATTTACTGGTGTAGCATATGGTAGTTTGTTGGATCACCTGGTAAATGAGTTATTTTGGTATTTTACTTTGTTTTTCTGAATTGTCATTAAAACAAGAAGTTACTCGAAAGCTTTCCTGTTCTTTTGTTTCATTTTGTAAAATAAATTGAAATATTATGTTTTTAGAAATAGTTTCTTATACTTAATTTTTATTTTTCTAATTAATAATCAGATGGTGCGTATAATGTCATTTTATGCTTGTTGTTCCTTCGAAATTGTCAAATTATTTTAGACATTGTGTCTTCCGCGATGAATTGTCTTTTACTTACTGTGTATAAGAACAGATCAGTTTCCACATTAATGATTGATATAATGTTTGGCTTGTATGATACCATTATGTCAATGATGAATTGCTGTTTGAAGTTGAAGTTGTAGATTGATGTATGCAAGTCAACTTGTTGCCTTATTATGGTCTTGTGATGTTGCTTATAGACTTAGTAAGTTCTTCTAGATGACATCCATACAAATCTAATTCGAAGATAGTATTCCATGCCTTTTTGGCTAGAATGATACCTTTAAAGTCAGTGATGAATTGTTGCTTCAAGATGATGGGTGGATTTGTGTATGCACGCCAAATTATTGCCTTATTGTGGTCTTGTGTTGCATATGGCATTTGAATATCACTGATTTTAGCTCTAGCATTTGACTTTGTCGTCTATTACTCTAACTCGTATTTTTAGCACAGTTGTGGCGTTAGTTCTGCTCTATCATTACTGTAGGATATTAGTTTTAGCGGTTGTTTTATTCGACCCAAGCAACTTTAATTTTTCGTATTAATATTGGTGCGCAGATGTGTTATAAATTGTTAATATACTGGATTTTGCTGAGCCGAATTGTTTCCTGGTTGATATTTTAGTACAGTTTGAGTAAATATTTGGTATGTATGACTTTGAGAAAGTTTTAGATGAAGTGGTATATCCGTTGAGTTCAATAAGTGAAAGTACTGTTCGATCTGGTAGGACATCGTATATCCATTTGTTGTTATTTTACTCTTGCAACTAAGGGGCAGGCTGAGGAAAAGGGGTGTTTTTTATGAGCATACTTGGGGGAACAGAGTGACTATTGTTTCGCAGCTGAACACGTCATCTCGGCGTAATTTTCAACTCTTGCAATCCCAGATATAGTTTGCTTAATGAATGGATGTAGTGAGAAGACGTGGAGGTGATGGCATTCAGTAAGAAATTGGGGAGTTATGAGACGTTGGGTCATCTTTCGATGCTAGTGCTGAGTATGCATTGAGGAGGTAGCAAGACATGTTGTAAGTTGGGGAGTATGGGAGTATGACATTGAGAAGGTGGCAAGTGAGACCGAGTGGTATGTATGATTTTTGAGATGATGTAATGTGTGCAAACTATATTTTGGGGTGAAAAAGGAAATAGTGCAATATGCAATAAGCGTACTACCTTGAGTAAGAAATGTTTACATAATTTCTTGCTTGTTTGTTATCTTATAGATATCATAATGTATGACAAGATTACAGAGTACTTTAACGTAGTATATGGTAGCATATTGGAATACATAAATGACTTGAGTAGTAGTAGTATTGTATTAGTGATGATGTGCAATGTAAGAAACCATAGTGTTTGGGAGTCAATCAGAGAATTTAATTTAGCTCTCTTATTTGTAATCCTTTTTTGAGCAAATTTGTCTAAGGAAAAGAAAGATGGTGGAATGTATTACTTCTGGTGTGTGATATCTGAATAATTATGGAAGTATGACTAATTACTTTAACTAGATTATGGTAGTAGTCTAAGTAATTGGTCTCTGAATCTCTCAATCAGGATTATTAGGACATTTTTATGTAGTGGTGCAAAGGACAACATGGAATGAATGTCTGTTGCAATGAAATAATTTGGTAAGGTGTGTGGAGCACTTATTCATAGGTTAAAAATTAATGTAATTGAAATTGGGCGGAGTGTAGTGTAAACAACAGATTTGGTCGATTCAAATGATTGAAGGCTAAGTGTTGCGTGCGTCATGAGACACTGTGATAGCAGCACTTGCGCATTAAGCATGAAACTGGCAGAAATTTGTAACCCCATAGTACGAAATCAGTCGAAGCGCAATGATTTTCATTCATACATCATTTTTTTTTCTTTTGCTATTGTACAAAACGTAGTTATGAATAGTCCGTGCATTTTTAGTTCCTTGCTGAAATATTTCAGCAGTATATGTTTTAATTCTGCATGTGATGTAGATTTTGCGAAACGTGTGACATTTGTTAGCATATTCAGATTTGCAAAATTTTCGGCAAGTTAATCAGTGAAAACTAGTTATTTTCGATTTCATATTATATTTGTGTGTTGCATTTCAGAAAGATATTTAAAAAAATTAAGTTTCTTAAATTAATTTGTGAAAATTGCAAAACAAAAAGAAAGTAAGGTCGAAAAATATTTAATTATTTTTCAAATATTATTTTCACTGTTTCAAAGTACATTTACGTGTTGCATTTGAAGTTCAAAAAATATTTTAAAAAATGAATTTAGGTCACTGCAGAGCAGAAAGGGGTGAGGTTTGTTCTGTAGATGTTTCGAACTGATAAGAATTTCATGTCTTAGTGGTTATACCAGTCTTTTACTCTATTCTATTTGATAGTTCTTTTTTCACCTTCCATATACGTGGAATGGCTATTTTTTGTTTCATCTTTCTGATATTATTATTGACTTCAAATATTTATAACTTAATAATTTAGCTCCTTGACTGTAGCGTATTTTAAGTACATTGCTTTGTTCAGTAAATTGAAAAGTCAGAGATTTTCTGCTAATACTTGGTATTCAGGAAGTATGGAGGAGTTGAAACAGATTGCTCTAACATCACCCTTTCAATATGAAAATGCTGTTCAACATATTAGTACTCTACGCACTTCTGCAATATATGTTTCCATTGCATATGTTATTGCTATCTTCTCCATCAAATTTATCATGACTCGATTCAAGCCGTTTCAGGTTACTTTCATTGCAACAAATTTCTCTAAATGTGCAATTCATAATTTTTTTATTGAAGATTTTTATCGCATTACTTATTGATTATAATGCTAACAAAGTGCCCTTTTTGAGTTAAACTCGAGTGTTAACTTTTTTACTATAGCTTACAACTGCATTGAATTTATGGAATACTTGGTTAGCAGTGTTTAGCTTGTTGGGCTCATTTTTTACATCGATTGCACTCTTCACAGAAATTTTCAATCACGGACTTACAGGTATGTGTGTATTCTGTTATTTAGCTACATAACATTGATTTATTTATTTTAACCTTGGTACACTGGATTTTTTTAGAATGTATAGCTATCGTTAATAAACGTTGATGAATTTTTTGGAGAAGTTTTCGTAAATGTGGTTGATTTAAAGTATATATGGTTGGATTTTTGGTTGAACGTAATGTGTAAAGCATATCAATTCCTGTCCAGTTATGATATAATTATATTTCACATCCTACCAAGTTTTTAATTACAGTTGTTTTGGATCCATAATTTTATTCATTTTGTAGCATCTTACACTAAAACTGGAGATTTTTTCGAGGGAACTAGTGGTTATTGGTCATGGCTATTCTGTTTATCCAAGTTTGCAGAACTTGGTGATACTTTATTGATTGTATTACGCAAAAAGCCATTAATTTTTCTGCACTGGTATCACCATGTTTTAACGCTTAACTATGGCGTTATTTCCTATAGTCAGCATACACCGTACAACTCTTGGATTATATGGCTCAATTTTACAGTTCATAGCTTTATGTACAGGTTAGCTAGCTCAAAAAACTATCAATATGTATAATACCTTTTGCTCTTTTAAGACAAACTCTTAATGATGGAATCATAAATTTTACAGTCTTTTTATTGGTATACTCGTTCTTTTTTCTAAACTTGTTTTTTGATAGTAGCATATTACCACATTTCTTGATATCGTGTTTTTGAGGATTTCAAAATATTCATTACAGTTATTACTTCTTGCGATCGATTCACATTCGCGTTCCGGCAGCTATTGCACGCAACATTACATCGATGCAAATGTTGCAGTTCGTTATAACGTTATTTATTCTTGTACACGTTGGTTATTTGATGTCTGTTGGCGAAGTTGTTGATGGAACACTGAACACGTATTTACTCTGTTTGGGAATGGAAATTTCTTATGTTATTCTTTTTGCTAATTTTTATTACCAGTCTTATGTGAAAGGTGGTGGAAAGAAATTTAAAGAAGAAAAAATGATGTCTAAAAAGGAATGAAATTGATGCTAAATTTTTTTATTTTTACTTTAATCTTTGCATTTGTGTGATTTCATGATTTCTCGCGTCCTTGGCTTGTGAACCATTAATTATAATAATTTTAAAGACTTTGTTCAGTTTTCTTTAGTTTATGCAGAAAATGAGATTATTTCTAATCTTTACTCTATTATTTATCAGTATGTTATTCATTGAAGCTCGTTCAGTCCTATAAGTTTCAGTTTAAAATGGTTACTTTGTATGCATTTAATTGTGAACAGATGGATTGTTGATTACATGAACCTTATTACTCGTGTGATAATGTCTAAGTTATGCGTTTATTTCATATAAATGCATTTTATTGACTTTTCATTTCGGTATGAAGGACAAAGAGCAGGAAATACACTATATGTTTTGCGAGTGGAGTGCATACCTGAAGGCCTCCAATTCTAGAGTTCACGTTGTTGCTCAACAGTGTTGCATGAGCAGCGGTAATGTCTGACATGGGATAAGACGGGGTGATATAGAATAGGACAGGATAGGATATCACGGGATGGAATTTGAGGAGGAAGATTTTTGTTCTGTTACTGTAGACCCTATAGAATGCTTTCATTCAGCCATTTTCCTGCATGTCTCTTGCTTTCTTCACCTGTTACCTTTTAGAGATTGTATTTTGCCCCAACTGAACATGTATGTATTTTGTCGTTCTAAAAAATATGTTATAAGCAACCAATTTGCCTGTTAGCTTGTTATCTTGCAGGAGAGGTTTCAGTATGTATTTTGTCTACTTATGCATCTTCAGGCGAAGGTTTTATTACTTTCATTTGTTTTTTAAAGTGTGATTGAAAAGCAAGTTCAACATACTTCTCTACCTTCGCAATTTGATTTCAAGGTTATTTAAATTACTTCAAGTTATGAGGAGCAAACTAGTATACGTGACAACAGATACCACACCATTCACCTTTTGCGGTTTAATATGTCCTTGTCATTACAGCAATTTTGCGATCATGTTTCATTTTGTTTTTTTGTTTGGTAGTGAAATAATTATTGAGTGCCAGGCTTTCTTGGCATTGCTTTTCATTAACTAGAGCTCGCTTCCTTCACCACTACCTTTTTTCTTACCAGTTTACAATTTCGTGTCTAACTTCAGTTAATCAATCGCTGAATTTTCTAGTTTATTTCATCATTCATTCCTTATCATTTCATAACTTTCGTAGCTTTGCTGATTCATTCTAATAATTAAAGTTTTTCTTTCTTTCTAGCGACGATATTTACCTCTCGTCTTGTTCTCACACTGCGGTGGAAACATAGATGTTAGATATAAATATTCAATTAGTTATTCATACGAATATTGTTTTTCGTAAGTATTGTCATGCTTGGTCTTCGTGAAAAGTGATGCCAAAATTCGGTACTTTTGTGCTGCATTGCGATAGAATAGATTTGTTATTTACACAATATTGTCTTGATTATATTTCATGGTATGAATTATTGCTTAGCATGAAGTATGGCACATCTTAAACTGATAGAAACACAGCTGTAAGCGGTTAGGTGCATCTGAATTTTAATAATTGCAAGAGCAAAGTATAGATTTTTTTAACTTCCAAATCAATGTTTAATGTAAGGAAGTGTTGTTTGCATTGTTGACATTTGAGAAACGGTCACAGGTTATCCATTTAGTCATTCGTCATTGATTGACAGGGAGCAATGAGGCAGATCAAAGGCCATCGCTTAATTAGCAAATGCATCTACTGGAGAAGAAGGAGAGAGGGCAAAGCAGGTGTAAGGTTAGCTAAGTGAATCGTAGGATGGCATTCAGCTAAAGAAGAAATAGGTAGGTAGGTCGTTGTCGTCCTAACCTCCCTCGCTCTCTGATTAGTGTTCGGTGTGAGTAATTCCTAAAACATGCCTGAATGACCTTTAACTCTTCTGTTCTACTGGTGACTTGTTTACTTTCAAGTATCGGAATAGCAAAGTTAAAAATAGCAAGACTATTTCGAAAACTCATTACGAAAGTGTCCTTTTTTCTGACTATACGATGCCTACAAAAAATAGATCGATTAATACGATTTACTTATTGAAATTCCTCATAAAAATTGACGTAAAAACATGGTGTAAAGTTGTCTTGAACTTTACTGGAAATAATGAAAATGCATCTGAAAGTGATGCATTTTGCGATACGTCTTTATGTCACAGGCATTTATGCTTGTTTTTCTTTCTATTTATTTTTTTTCGTTTTTCATACAAATTCGTTTGAAGTTATTTATGATTTCGTTCTGCTCTTTTCTCACTTCTTTCAAAACACTTTTAATGCTCGAGACTTAAGGCAAACTGTCTCGCATCAAAATTACCAAGAGCTTTTATAATCAACATAACTCACAAATTTATTCGCATGTTGAGCAGCTGAAAGCAGATGTTTGCGTCATTATTTTATTACCTGCAAGTTGCGGAATGCGATGGATACAGTACTGATAGTATTTGTTTTGTTTGTTTCCTTTATTTTTCTCAAACGATTAATAATTTGTACGCTATAGCAACTATCAATTTTTTTTTGAAAAAATAAAAGATAAGATGAAAAAGTGGTTACTTTCAGCTTCCTTTTTTATTTCATATTCAAATTCTAAATCTCGTACGTAAAACTATTTGAATTAGAGTTTCACTCACTGTATCAACAAACTAGCAGATATGTGCTTGTTTTATTCATATAACTCGAGTTGCATTTATTGCAACCTAAAAAATTCTCAGTGAGCTTGTGTTTTGGTGGGCTTTTCATTGGTATTCTCATTAATTTTTAGTTCTTTGATCTTTCCACTCATCATGAGACTACCTCTACTGTGTGGAAATTGTAAAACTGTCGGCATTTTATTGTATTTGTGTCCATTATGAATGAATTAGTTAGTCCAGTAGAAGTGTGCAAATGTAAAAGCTCATTGAATCTGGTGAATTATGAGTGAGTGGTTGTTTTTTGTTTTGTTAGAATCATTAGGTCTTATGTAATTTACAAACTAGATATTGAGTGCTTCCTGCTTGATCTAAATCACGACATAAGTACTCTTTATAAGTCATGAGATATTATTTGATAAAATAATTTTATTCCGTTTGCCACTCAAGAGTATTTTTGCTGGTAACTAAAAATCAAGTCATGAAATAAAGCATTAGTCCGATCTCCTTACTCAGTTTGGAGTAACTTGAAGTAAAATATAAAAATGAATAAATTAAATAGTAAAATGGTGCAGAATTTAAGTAACGTTATATTTTTGTAATAAGTGAGCAGAACTTTTTGCACTTTTTTCGATTGCAGAAAATGTGTTTTACACTTTGTTTACCTTATAACTTGTTATATCTCTGCTCATTCACTTGTTATTGGTTATTGTTCTTACATTTAGGAAATTACGGTCAACTACTGATTAATGGGTTATAGTTTAAAGATTTGACTATAGAAAATGTTCAATTCACATTCTTTGTTAGTGAGCATTATTTGATGTACATACTACTACTACTAATACTACATGAGTAGTACCTGAATGATTTTTTTTACCTCTATCATTGTCACTTTCTCCCATTTTCGCTCCTTGATCTTTCATCAAAGCTCAGTCGAACTGACAGACTGATAACACAGTGGAAGGGGCAAAATTGCTCATTCTTATCTTTGGTCATACCCTCCTATTTCTTTTTCCCTTCATAGACGATAAGAGAATTCACAGCACCATATAAAGTTTCGCATTTTCAACTTTTTCGCAAAAGTGGCCGATTGGAAAGGGTTTTGTTCTTTAGCAGTTTTTTCCCTCTTTTTTTGCAAATACTTGCAAGAGCGCTTGATGAAAGTCGTAGTAATTACATGACTATCAGTGATAAAGATATTTACATATGTTTCTTAATATCCTTCATTTTCGCTGTTTATTATTATGCTTTTTGCAAGCTTTGGACAGTAGGAGGTAATTGATAGGAATTATTTCTGAACCTGATGATGTACAGACCTGAATTTTTAAAAGTGTTCATGTAGAGCATATTAAATTATAGTGTTATTTTTGCCAATTTGTAAATATTTTACTTTTTATTACTGAAATGCATTTAAGTGCTTATTAAGTAGAAATGGTTGATGGCATGATCAAGTACCAATGATAATGTGCTTATATTGTGACCAAAGATTGTAGTTCATTGGATACTCCAAAGATTAGTAGTTCATTGGATACTCTTCGTACAGCAGTTAACCGCAATTACATCGTTTTTATTTCTCGTTGATAATGTTTAAATGATAATGTGAATCTTACATCATTCGAGTATCTTGCTTTAGGGAGAAAAACGCAGAAGGGACCATGGATTTTATTTTTGGATCGAAATTTGAATTTGAACTGGCAAGAAAATGGGCGTCAGAAATGCAGTGGACAATATTCAACATATCGTTAACATACGTTGTTACAATATTTGTAATTAAATACGCCATGCGGGATCGAAAACCATATGATTTACAACTTCCTCTGGTTATCTGGAATGCTCTCTTAGCTGTTTTCAGTATTTTTGGCGTTGTTAAAATTACACCTGTTTTCCTCAAACAAATGGTTACCAAAGGATACATCAGTTGGTTATTGTACTAGATTATTCCTTTTTTACCATTTTATCCGTTTTAAATTTTAATCTAGCTCACAACTTATTTTTACTAGATTCTTAACGTAGTAATGACCTGGAAAAATAAAAAATGATAAAGTAGCTATTTTTAAATTTTTAAATCATGTATTATAGAAGGCATTTGATTTACAATTTCTTTAACTTGATGAATGGATCGTGTATGATATTACATATGTAAGAGTACTTTTCTTATGCTTCATGTTGGAAACAAATAACTTTTTAATTTATCTCTTTATTCAGGTACTTTCACCACAATAGGACCATGTTTTACTGATGATGTGGCTGGCTATTGGACATTCCTGTGGATTATTTCTAAAGTTCCAGAACTGATGGATACCATATTCATTGTTTTGAGGAAACGTCCACTAATGCTGATGCACTGGTATCACCATGCGCTGACTGGATATTTCGCAATTGTCACATATGCGAACAGAAATGCATACATGATCTGGGTTGTATGGCTCAATTTTATTGTTCATTCCTTCATGTACAGGTAAGGCTGAAGAATGTCATATTTATTGATTCTTATAATTTAGAGAGTTAATATCATTATATATCAACCACATCATCAGACGGTTTTTTCTAGTTATTACATGCTTCGATCGCTTCGTATCCGTGTTCCACCGCAGGTTGCTCAGTTTATTACCTTCGGTCAGATCATCCAGGTTTGTTCATTATGATTATTTGCTCTTACTGTGTTTAACTTCACTTTAATTATCAAACTTCAGATGTCGCCTTCAATATGAAAATGATTATGGTATAATAAAACACATTTATCATTTATTTATTGTTTGCATTTTTGTTTTAACATGTTAATAATTATATGGAGGCACCATTATTAGTAATAACTTTTCAGTTTGTGATAACACATTTTGTGATGATACATTTGGCGGTGCTTACTCTCACGACAACAAATAACTATGCTGTTACATTGCGTGGTTTTGCGCTTGGTACAATGATGGAAGTAACATATCTCATATTGTGGATCCGTTTCTATTATGTCTCTTATTATGCAAATGGCGGTAAAAAATATATTGAACACAAGAAGAGTGCAAAGTCTCAACAATGAAGATCAGAAAAATGAAAAATTTTAATTTTATCGCAAAATTCGAAACTTTTGTTGTTTCATTTGTTGTTCGATAATTATATTTTAACGTATTATTAAGTTCATATCATCGTCATATTGTCATAGTTGGATTCAATTTTAGCCTAATAATTTTAGATTCATGAAATTCCAAGAGGGTGGTTTAATATTTTTCACTTTTTTTATAAATTCAATAATTTCACAAGAAAAACATTGAGCTTAGGATGTAATTTCTTTTTGTTGATATCTTTTTTTTCGTTTTTTTGACTTCCCTCTCAGGCAGAGTGACTTTTAAGTGTTTGTACGCAGCTGAATTTTCATTGGCGTAATTTGAAATTGTATGTATTTTTGAAAAGTTTTCAATATTTGAGCATAACGTATATTTAATGTGGTTCGTGTAAGTTGCGTCATTCATGTCAAAATCAAGACGAAGTAAGTACCTGAGGATGCAAATCTAGAATCACCGTACTGAGTAGTTCTCTTGATTTTCTGTGTCCTAACTAGGAATCTCCGTGAATTTCTTCAGTTTTAAATGTTCTGCTCTGATTCGTTTTCCCCTCTTATTCCTCCATTTTTTAAATATTTTTGTTGTCATGGAATTGTAATCGACTTAATACATTTCATATAAATTTCTTTTATTTCATGTTCGGTTATGCTGAATAAAAGTGAGAGTTACTTGAGAGCTTTTTACCACCATTAATATACTACTGTTGGGAAGATTTTCAGAAAGGAAATTTCGAGACCAAAGCATTTGTTTGCATAGAATGTATATTTTCTCAAAGATTGTAAAGATGAGGAATGTTTGTTGTCCTATTTTCATTTACATTCGATTGATGCGTTTCATTACAGGCGCAAATTTGTAACAGGAAACTATGATGATGCACTGGAGAATGCTAATCGCTTATTGAATGACTTGCGAGGCTTTAATTTAAATACATATTAGAAAATTAGTGTCGAGAAGTAATGCTATTTATGACAAGACGTATTTATGCCGTAGTTCACATCATAACACCAAAACATTACATTCATATCTGCTGGCAGTAAAAATCATTTGATAACCATAATGGATATTAATTACGTAATTCTTCGGACAGGCAAGATTCTGCTACGGGATTACGATTTTGCATTCTATTCTAAAAAGACAGTAAAGGCGAACTTCATTTATCGCATGGTGAACATAGTTTTTATGCATGAAGTCTTTAACTGACGAAGTAAGCAGGCATCGGCCTTGTCAAATTTCCCTTTTGCAATGAAATGTATTTGTGTGTAAAGATTGAAACCATACAGTTCCCCTTCCACCTTATCTGAGGTGTAAATATCATAAAAATTTTTTATCTTTCGTGATATTTCCACCTACCATCTAGTATAGTTTTCATTAGCCAACACATTGACCGTTATAACAAAATCCCATTGGGCATCGGTCATTGACGCAAGGTCCGTCTACAATTCACCTATTGTTTAACTTTTTATCACAAAATATTCAACGAAAAAAAATTAGAAAACTTGATGCTAGAACTGTGTAATCATTTTCTGTACTTGGAAACTATTACAAAAAGAATTCATTGCAATTTTCAAAATAATCCGAAACTTTTCTTTTTTAAATAGCAGATTTTATAATTATCCTTAATGCACTGAGCAAGATTAATGCTTATTGTGAATACTTTTAATTTTTCACCATATATGTTTTTGGCTTTGGTAATGATATATTAACATATTTACTAATTATCTGAGATGTAAAAAGTAAATTTGTGCACATGAAATGCTGGATGAAAAATTAACTATAAACTCACAAACATTAGGTGTTCGTATACATTGTGAACGATAGCATGAAAAACCAGCAGGGCACTGGCCGTTTACACATGGACCAATAGCTAGAAATGTTTGCATTTGGATTAAAGTGATCAGTTCAGTGAGGAAAAATTAATGAAGGTCAAATTTCTGTCAATGTAAAGAAATAGCAAAATTTTTGCATTCTCTAACAAGTACATACTTACATGGATGAGTGGCTGGTTCAATAGCAGGAGAAACTGGATATGGATATGGATATGGATATGGATATTCATATGGAAAATAATATGGATTAGAAGGATAATAGCAATATATGCACTGCCAATGACTACCTAAACTTTGAAATTATTTAGTAAATAGTGTTTAGAAATAATTATATTCAAAAACTTAATTAAGAATAAATTTAGAGAAAGCTATTATTCTTCATTGGAGAATTGATGCTGAAACAAATCCTATAATACTCAATTACATTTAATAAATGCACAGATTGCTTTCTTGTCTTGGTTTAACTTATTATCAAATACTTGAAAAGATGCTTAAGAAAAAAAAATTCTGCTCCAAGTTTGTATGAGTGAAATTTACCTGCAAATGATACCATTGATAAAAGTACAATAAAATAGAAGAGGAACATTTTGAGGAAGCAAAATATTTGTGAATGAGGTCTCTTCAGCAAGTCTTACAAAAATTGTCTCGATTTTTCTTTTTAAATACAAGGAATAAGTGATGATGTAACTGTTTAAAGAGAACTGTATTTATTTACCTAAACTGTTCCAAAATGTGAGTACCACTGAGTACCGGTTTCTTATTGCACGATTTCCACTGCAAATTCTGTCTCCCAAGTATTATATTTTTTCTTTCATGTCCGTTTGACTGATATAGTTTCCGGTATACGAGAGGAGAATTTCTTCCTTTTGATAGAAGATCAAGATTGGAATTGAATTTGAAAAAAATAATTTGTTAAGTTTACCCACTGTATCAAATATGATTCACATCATTCCACGTTTTTATATTTGTGCCTGCAGTCAGTTAACTCAAACACGATTCTATATATGTATAATTAAAGTATTGAAAAGCAAAGCTTTGGAATACCTTTTTTTGCTTATTTGAATAACAGATCTATCCAGAAACCTTTCATTACTCACTACATTTTTTTAAATCATTATTTAATGTTATGAATCACTAATTTTTGACTCATCATCCATCTTGACAACTTCTTTCGCTACTTTCTCCTCAAATGCTATTTTTCTTAATTATAATTCAAAAATGCGTATTACTATTAGAAAAACATATAGATTTAACACACAATTCCGAACATTTCAGTACAATATTTTCACAAAACTGGAACTTATTCAAAATAAATTTAATGATAGATATTTACTTAACAAATATTTATATTTGCTGTGACAACTTAGTAAGTGACATGGTTTGATTTGAAACATGTGCAATGCCTTACTTTAGTCATGAAAAAATCACAACTGCACAGCACTAACAACTACATTTATAATCTGACGACAATAGTAAGGGAACTGATTTTTATGCAGAAAAATGTAATGAAAGCTATTTTGCTCACTAATGCTTTTAGATTTATTTTCGGAATAACTGACGACAGCTGTTTCTGCTTTTTAGCGTTTAACGTGTAATTTAGCAACAGCTGATCTTTAGGGAAAAAATAGTGCTTGAGGGTAGTAATTCGAGTAAAATAAAAATATTCTTGAGGAATTAGAAGAAAATACTTTTTCCGCCTGTTGAAACACAAATAGCACATTTGCCAAAACTGCACTGCGAAGAAAAGAAAAATTCAAGTGACAGAAGCTTTAATCTATTATCACAATAATGCTGCCACTGTATTTGACTCAATAAATTTATGTCATCTATCGTTTCTAGTGGTACTATTTTTGTTTGAGCAATTTTAAAGCGATTTTAATGCAAAATACTGGGTTTTCTACAGTTGCATTGTCTACAAGCTTGTAACTAGTCTGAAAGTATTTTTCACTTCACTTAAATAGCAGCTATCGAGTACTAAAAGTCTGCGTCAATTCTGTTCATGTATGATTAGTGGGGCATAAATTAATTAAAGGCAGTGCTGGAAATGGAAATAAAGAAGGAAACATTTGTCGCATATGCTTTTCTACCTTTCTTTTAAATTTGGTAATTGTTGTAGAATTAATTTTTCGCCTAAATTTTGCACAAATCATGCATTTATGATATGACTGAAATAATTTGAATAGATTTGCAACAGATCATTCGTTTGATTATGACATTGGCATGCGAAAATGGAGAAGAATATCAAGTAGTATGCAAATAATTGTCTGCTTAAGCAGGTCATCATCTATAATGCACTTGAACTTTTCTACAAGCTTCTTTCCTGCTTATTTCATTTTTAATTTCAAGTTTTTTAGTAAAATTAAAATTAATGGTTATTGGGATACAAATGGTATTAGATGAGAACAAAAATATACCACAAAAAATGATTAAATAAAGTTTTATTCTTAAAATAAGTGCCTATGTGATGTATGTATGTATGCAGCAATATGTATGTATGTAGTATGCACACACCACATATGTTTTAATACAGCTTGTTAACTTAATCACAGTGCTTGCTGCCCTTTCTTCTTGAAAATATCTTCACTAGCTTACCAGCGTTTCATGCAGGATTGACGTTCATTTCAGTCTTCACCGAACACTACATTCAGCACATTCAACGCATCTACTACTGCTGTAAATTTGATTAATCATTGTGATGGCTACTGATCTTGCCACCAAGTTTGCTGAACACGAATTAACTCCAAATGTCATCCCGGAACCACCAAAGAAGCTTCTTAATTTAAGTCATTTTGCAGTTCTTGGTTTTTACTTGAGTATTAAAGAAAGGAGCAAGTTTTCATATTTATAACTATTGATGAACAGTATTTAGAAATCTTGCAAATTCATGGACAATTTCGAATCCTTCACAAACAAAGAGATATTAAAATATTATTTTAAATTGTAACAAGAATAGGTTTTATTTCCTTTGTTTCAAGACAATTCATCTCAACTTCCAGTCATACATTCCATGTCTCCATGAACAAACTTGAGCTTTGTAAAATGCAAGCATATTTTTTAAATCTTTTAAGCTTTCATGGTAATGTTACGCAATCCTATTTTGCTGACTGTTTTCACTTTCATCCATTCATAACGAACAATGTTAAATGACGATTACATGATGAAAATAGCACTATTTAGCTTCAGCATTGATGTCATTTCGTGCATAAGACCAAAAAATTTTGCCGTTATGTGACTAATTATTTACAGTAAAATGATTGCACGATTCATTTCAAGTTATGCATCAAGGGTATTTCCTTATTTTATTAAATTCTGAAATTCCATAAAATGGCTTTGTAGAGCTGTTCCAATACTTACCTTATTTAGAGCGTAATTTTTAATCTCGGAGTCATTATAGTCTTTGTCAGCATCACATTACTAATTAATTATATGAACTTCAATAAGTAGACAACTTCATTTTAATGAAATGAAACTCGTTACATTTCTAAACAATAATTCTATGCAAACTTATATTGTTAGCGATCTGACTAAAAGCCACTTTGATTTTTTCTTCTTTAGAATCTGTTTCTGTTGAAGACAAACAATTCTCTTGATAGCTTTGTAAGCAGATACTACTGAACCCTCGACTTCCTCAGTTAATCATTTTTCGCACTAAAACAAACCACAACAGAAAAATAAACCTATACCTAGGAATTTTTGTGGATAACTCACTTCGAAGATCAAATGAATAGCATATGGAAGAATATTTAAGTAATCAAAAACACAGTGATCGGTATAAACACAATTTCAGTGCAACTGGAATGGCATATTAGTAGAACCAGGGCAAACAATGTCGCCTAGGAATCTTCGTTTTGCACCTCGCGTAACCCTGGATGTTGATCCTGAATCCACTTTCTCTCTACTTATGATCGGTTTGGTTTTACCTCCTATATTACCTTCTGTAATGACACAAAATCCATCTTTCTATTCCTTCTCAACTCTCCAATCGTGCAAATATAAATCAGAGCCTCTCCAGTTCCTAGAACTCGTGACATTTTATGGCTGTATCTAGCCGGCATGATGCAAATGAATCTTTAGATCCCGACAATTTGTCACGGAAGAATCCAAGTGTAGCAGAATGGCTTCACTGGCTGGTTTGTTTTCAACACAACCCAAAACTCGTTAAATCCTTTGACATTCATTTAAATAATCTCTTTATGTAATATTTTATTGCTGCTGCGAGAAACCATTCATCTCAAAATATGAATTAACTTTCAACGTCGAGTAGCTTCAAAACTGTAGCATGCGAAACACTTTCCAGGTCGTTAACATCCCCGCAAGCAACATTCAAGAGGGTATTAATGGCGGTAAGTCATTGTTAATTTAAAAATTATATTCAGATTTATAGCTTCTACAGTTTTAGCAACGTGCTTTCAGGACAACATCAGATGCCATATGGAAGTCCAGCGCCACAGCCTCGTACCGATTTACACCGCTACGTAATCCTTCTTTACGAGCATCAGGGACGACGAATACAAGTACCAAAAATGAATAGCAGAGTCAAATTCAATACGAAAGAATTTGTAGAAAAACACAAATTAGGTATGGTTTCAAAGTAATCTAAAAAGTTGTTTACAGATCAAAAAGTCCAAATAATCTACAGGTAACTACAGCTTCAAGTATTTCCATCCCAATCATAGTCTGATTGCAAGTAACACTTAGTGATTTAATTTCAGGCGACCCGATAGCAGGCAATTTTTTCCTTGCTCAACATGAAGGCTAACAAAATTGAACATAACGCTAAAACTTTTGTGATCATTAGAAATTTTATTTCTGTGCGAGTGTATGTAGTATACTTATACTCATCTGCTCTTTTTCTTAGGCTTTGCAACTTAATTTATGCATAAGTAATGAAAACTCTGTAACTGAACTATCAAAAAAGGTTTAATATGAAATTACTTCAATTCTTGATTTAATGATTTTATCTACTTTTGCAACTCCATATCATGCACGTCTATTTCATGCTTCAAGTATGTATATACTACTATGCATTCATATATTTTTGATAAATTACTTACAGATATGTTCTAAAGCTTTTTAAGATCCAAATCAGAAAGTCCACAAATACCATATTTTGAGAGAAAAATTCAACAAGAATACAACTGCTTTTCATCAAAAAATTCAGGTCCTGCAGTATTTTGAAGTTATATAAATAATCGACCATTGTAAACAGTTATACTGAATAAATGTTGTCTAGGATGACAGAAACAATTTAATTCATGTCTGCCTACTTCTGAAATATAGCACGGATCATAAACAAACTAAAGAAGCCTTCCGTAAAAATCAATTACTGAGATTTGAATAAGTGAAACCAAAAATGACAGAAATACAAAATCAAATAACACAAGCAGCTACATTTACAAGGTTCTTTTGCTAGCTAAACATCATATAAATGGATTGGCTATCTGCTCAATACCATCGTTTGGAGCTACTACCGTTATTGCAGTTCCTCGAGCAACAATCAAACCTAACTGCCTCGTTTCCTGAAAATTTATATATTACGTATAGTATAAACAATCTTAAAACTTAAAAAATGTAATAATTCACGTTAAATTTGGTACGAATTAATGTCAGAGTTTATTTTCAACAGATTGCATAAGAATATGGCAAACAGTAAAATACATATTTGCAAACCACCTCTGTTATTTTCTGCGGGTCTTCTGAATCTCGGACATATTCTACAGCATTATCTAGCACCAAATTAATCAACGCATCATAACCTTTCAAAATTCCAGAAGCTATAAAGTATTTAACAATATCATAGCCAAAAATAGCTGCCTGCACCAAAAAAAGCAAAAAGTTGTTATAAAAATGGATTTTCCAAACTACAATCTAAAGAAATCCTCAAAGGTATACAAAAGAACTAGAATTAAACTCGTCAGAAAACATATAAAAGACAAAAATAATATTTGTAAACGATAATAAAGACTAACCTTCCCGACCTCCTTGAAACTTGACACGCACTTTTTTATCTATAAATCGTGATAAATCAACGATTGACTCTTTTTTTTTTCTTACCGCTTCATCTTTATCCTGCGAATAAAAAACATGTAAAGAATAATAAATCGAAAAATAATTTTAAGGAAAAACTGGTGGCCAAAGACATGATTTCGGAATCTAGCACTAACTTATTCCAGAAGCTATAAAGTATTTAACAATATCATAGCAAAAAATAGCTGCCTGCACCAAAAATCACCAAGCATTACAAATTTCAAGACTTGAGATCAGACAATCAGATAAGAAAAGCAGCGTTCATATGATAACAGCCTAAGGTAATTGCGACATTTTCTCATATACTTGACATTTTATGGAACAAAAAGCTTGCTATTTAATCCAAACATTGAAGTATTCAAATCTGACATTCACTTACAGGCATTTTTATTTTTCGACACGCAACTTTTTGATCTTTCGACAACTGCGATCAGTCCTAAAATAAACAGATACAACTCAATATTTTAAACTGAGTGATAAAGTAAATGAAACGTTAATGCAAAACAAAATTATGTAATTAGCATGGACATGATGCAATACAAGGACGCGAGAAAAAAATACTTTTATATGGACAGAGATCTGCAACATCAAGAAAATAGTAACTGCTGAGATAGATCACACAACAGTAACAACAATAACAATCTTATAAGTGGAAGTCACTAGATATGGTTCTCATCTTTCTGCAGAGAAAAAATGGCTTTTGAAGGTACGAGAATGACTTGCGAACGCATTTGAAGAAAAACAGACTTGTTGAGAAAAAAGATAGCGCTATAAAATTAGCAAGTTCCAACAACAGGAAAACTAGTCGATCGATCGATAGATGGGTAGATAAATGGGTACTGATATATAGACATACCTGTATATATATAGGTATAGATAGATATAGAGACATATATACATAGGTCTTAATAGATATATATATGTGCTGATAGCAAACAAACGATAGATTGATGGATAGGTAAGCAAGAGGATGGGTCGACAGGGAGACCGGTGAATAATTAGATTGGTTTAGTAAATAGCTGGGTACAGGGGCGAGTGTGTCGGCAGGTTTTGAATTGCCAAAGTGACTAACTGATAGCAGAACTGGGAGATTAACTGAGGACTATTAGGTAGGAAACATGGCCGAATAATCGACAGATCTAAATTGACGATATTTGTCAGCATATCGATGGTTGGATATGCTGACAAATGTTAGATTGTTCAAAATCAAAAACGTTATATACATAGACTGCTCGATTGACGGATTGATTAATAAAACGCCAGGAAGGTAGCGAAATCCGTAGGAACTGATAGATAAAGAAGATGAATAGTCGTCAGATCGAGAGATTGATAATTGGGTAAATATATCGACGACTAGTAAATAGATGGGCCCGGAGATGAATATGATAAGAGTAGGTTGTTAGACTAATTAATAGATAGATTAACTGATAAGTAGAAGACTAAATCGGTCAATTAACTGATCGACAAGTAGAATTATTGGTATACGCATAGGCGGATAGATAGAGAAAGAAGAACAGAAATGCATAACATGATTGATTCAACCCGTGAATAATAGTAGTGGGTCTCGTATGGTATTCGTGAAGAAGATTGTTGAGCTAATCAGTACCTAAAGCAAAATTGCTCGGAAGTTTAATGTTGGTGGTGTTCACGTGTGAGGAGTGTGCAATTTAGGAGTAGTTGTGTATAAATAGAGACCATTGGATTTCAATTTCTGGATAACGGGAGGATATTTGGTTCCTTTTCACACTTTTTATTAGTCGAAATTGTTATCTTAACGTAAGTCATCTAAGCTTGCTTATAAAAGAATGTAATGAATTCATCGGATCGAGGATATAGTGTCGTCGCTCAACATAGGTGCTTTAACTTTCATAAAGTTCTATGCAAAAAGTAAAACAAATCATTTATGAAATCACATGGACGTTAGAAGTTTTGTTTTTCCAATATTTTTCTTCCGTATTTATTGTTACTGTTTTGCAGTATAATTTTTCTAATTACTATTACCGGAGTTTTTCACATCGATCATTGTTGTAGTGGTGTAGGTTTTGTGAAATTTTATTAAATTTGGGATTTTTTTCGGATTTAGCCAAGGCGTAGAAGATCATTCATTCTTTGATCTTGAGACTGTATGATGACAGTAAGGTTTTCTTAACTGCAAATTGTAATTGTAAGCTGCAATTAATAACGAACTAATTTTGAAACAAAAACAATCCACTCATTATAACGGGTCGTTATTGTTTTTTGTTTCTGAATTTGGTCTCATTCTAGCAAACTAGAAGTATAGTTCAAAATTAGAAATACAGTAATAGTAAGGATAGAAAGAGTGCATTCTTCATTAGGCATAATTTGAGGGTATTTATGAACTATTTAATTGTGGCGTCTGTTGGATATTGTTTTATAGTTTAATGAAATATCAGTTCAGATTCGTACTCTGTTTTATATTTTTTTTAAAAAGTTTTTTGTCAAATATTTAATTTCCTAATTAATAAAACCTACGTTTATCGTACTTTATTTTGAAAAGAAAGTAAAGACAGATGTCAGAATATAAATTAGTACTAGTTAAATGTGGAACAGCTTTGAGTAATTACATACTTTGTCATAAGCATTTTTGGAAATTTTATATTTGCATGGATGTTAGTTGTAATGAAGTAAAAATGAACGTGTATCTAAGCACTTGGCATGCGACGTAATACTTCTAAAATTCTTTACTTCATATATTGATTAAAAAAACATGTAGCCACATGTGAATATATACTTTTAGTTAGCGGTAACACATAGCTCTATTCGAATATACTACGAAGAAAATGAATGAAAATTACTTGAAATATTATTTCAATTTTGAACGTCCACCGTTTGCACCAACATTTTTTCCATCGGTAGAAGAGTTCGCTGATCCAATCTCATATATCGCAAAAATTAAAGGAGATGCTGAAAAATATGGTGTAGTAAAAATTAGACCTCCCGCTGTAAGTTTTTTCTGCAGAAATTCATTAGGTAATTAATTAGAAATATGTCTTGTTAAGAAAGGAACAAGTAAAGTTGGTTGAAGATATATGTTTTATCATTTTATCAAGAAGCAATGAATGATTGGTTTTCTGAACTTACAAAATCCTATTCTTGCTTGTTTCATATTAACACTTTTGAATTTATTAAATGATGCTACTCAGTTGTGCAAAATATTTTATTATTTTGTAGTTTTTCGCAAAATACAATGATTGTTTTTGTCTGAATTATTTGTAGATATATATTGACATGCTTTTTTCTTCAGTTTTTTCGACCACCATTTGCTATAAATGGCAAAAATTTCAATTTTACCCCACGAGTTCAAAAACTCAACCAAATAGATGCGTTGGTACGAGCCAAGTTAATATTTGATGCTCAGCTAGCGGGTTTTTGGCTTATGCAAGGCCAAACTCTTGAAATGCCCACTATAGAAAACAAACTTGTCGATCTACACAGTCTTTACACGGTTCGTGATATTTGCATGTTCCAATTCTGATTGAAAGTCTAAAGAAGAAGTAACATTTTGTTGTACACTAAAGTTTGTCACTTATCTGCTTTTACAAGAATAATTTTTGGTGAGTTTACATTTGTATTACAAAGAATACCACAGAAGGTGGTTGAGGGATTCATCATCAATGGGTTGACTTGTAAACATAGCGGCAAGATCTCAAAATTAAAAGAAAAAAGAGGTGAATCACAATTAGTTGTGATTTTATGCTAATGAAACTAAAAATTATTTCGTGTTCATTCTTACTTATTCGTCAGTTAGTCTTCAAGTGATTGTGTGCTCTATAATTGCATGGTGAAGTTATGATCGAAGGAAAAGGTGGGCAAAGCACAGAGAGATTGATGAATGAATGTATGATAAGGTAGGATTTGGAAAAGTCTCAACGAGGAAAGATTAACGTGGTGATGCTCAATATAGCGCAGCGCAAATGCGTATGATTTCTTATCTCATACATGTTTGATAAGCAACTAAGACTGAAGAACATTGATTTCTTTATATACATCTGAAGGAGAGCGATAAATACGAATAGTTATATAGATATTGGGAGATCAAGAGATGCACAAGTCATGAATATCAAGACCAGCAAATTTTAGGCTAGTTCAACAAAGTCAAAACGGTATGAAACAGAGTTGTAAATTTGGAAAAACGAGGGGAGATTAATCTGTGGAAGAATAAGTTTCCTTCACTCGCTTAATTACTAATGCACAAAAATTTAAGCGCTGTCATAGCACTGACAGTCTTCTAAGCTCTACACAGATTTTTTAGACCCAAATTTACACGGCTGTTCCACTTCGAATCCTAAATCTAGTGTTTTCTGCTATAACATTTGATATCAGACATTATAACTATTATTCATGGTAGAGCAAGTTGGATAGCAATGCATAGGTCAGCAGGCTTGACGGGAAGATAAAGGAGGGTTACTAGCCGGGATCTTTCGGGAATATTATTTCTCTTAGTATCTTTTCACTTGGATTGATCTCGTTGTGACACCTAGCTTGAAAAAATTTTTACATCTACAAATTATTATGCATTTAAGCGTGCTAAAGTGACTGTACTGAATTATTGACTATTGTGAAACTCATTTGAAACTCATTAGTTATTCGAGAAAACTCATTTGTTATTCGTGGTATCTCTGTCGAATAGGTGTGGTTCACGAAACCCAGAAATAATCATGGGTTGCATTCTTTCCTCGTTTCGTAATCAAATATTCAGTGCATGGCAGTTTGTTTTCTGCATTACTAAATGAGATGCTTCAAAGTATGGCTGTATTCACTTCAACCTCATTGTATTTTTCTCGCTTCTCAGGTAATTAAATGCTTTAGGTCGTCGTGAAATATGGAGGTCCAAATGTTATGGACGCTCAGAAGCTGTGGGGCACTGCAACAAAAAGGCTTGGATTTAAACAGCAGCGAGCCAACAAAATGAAAGCTGTTTATTTCAGATGGATTCATGATTTTTATGCACTTATTAATGTATGTCGCTTCTTTTTTTCCATCAGGAACCAGTATTCTGAGCTTGGAGTGCTTGCTGTAAATATTATTGTTTGTGTTTCGGGAGCAAAAGTGAATAGAGACAAAACTCGAAAATAAAGTCATTGTCAAACCATTTATATGATGTTTCTGAGTGGTCATTATAGGAGAAATTCAGTGATTCTAAAGGAAATGGCCTAGCGCTTATATTCTTGCACGTAAAGTGAGATGTTTTTCCTTATTGTAGGGATGTAAGTAGATTAGAATATGTTTTAAAAATGTTTTTTTCTCGCTTCAGAAAAATAAGGATAATGAGGGGGATGAAAGTGAAGATTGTATCAGTTCAATAAACGAATCCAAAAATGAACATATAGTGCACAAGATAAGACGTACCTCTCAATCTAGAACAAGACCTATATCCAAACTTCATGTTTATTCAAGTGAGTTATTTTTCACTACCCGATTCAAGGTTCATTTTCATTTTGAGACGACTATTCAGTTTGGTAGCTTCCAATTATTCAAGTTCTCTTTTTTTTCCATTTTTTATAATATTGTAAAGTTATGATTACCTTGAAAGCATATATGTATTGTTTAACTTCCAGTGGTGAAATTTTTTTGGATAAATAGACATTTTGAAAAAATGGAACTAGATTGTCATATGTTGTTATGTAATTGTTCTCAGATTTTTGCAACAGTTTTCAGAGGAGAGAAAACTTAAAACCTCTGATCTTATGGAAGAAGTTGTTTGTAAAAAATGCGGAATGGGTGATCATGAAGATTATTTGTTGTTGTGCGAAGATTGTGATCGTGCACTGCATACATATTGTTGTTCGCCTCCATTGCTGAGTCTTCCGAAATGTCTGTATTTTTTGACTATCGGCATTTCAGTATTTTTGGATCTTAGCTCAACATTGAGATGTTTGAAAAAATTTTGAGAGATATTTCAGTTGCTTGGAGGTGCCATCAGTGTTTATTAGCTTCAGTTAAAAATATCGGTGAAAGTTTCGCATTTCATGATTCCAGAAGCAGCTATAATTTATTATCGTTTTCAACCTATGCGAAGAATTGGAAAGAAAGTCATTTTGCGAAAAATTCATTCGTAAGTCATTATTCGCTTTTCCTGCCGCTTGTAAGTTATATCTGATTGCTTTGGACAGAACAAATTTCTTAGTTTCAAACTACCTATATAATTTCACTTTATGGAAATTCGTATATTTTTACTCATCTTTCCTACATTTTATTCACAGTAAAGTGATTTTCTGAACTTTTCTTTAAAATATTTATTTCAGGAAGTGAGTAGCGAAGAAATGGAGCGTGAATTTTGGCAAAGTGTAATCGATACTGAGAATACAGTGGTAGTGAAATATGGTGCCGATCTTGCAGTTAATGAAGTCGGTAGTGGTTTTCCAATAAAGGGATATGATTTTGGAGGAGAAATGGATTCCAAAGAATATCAGTTTTATGCAGATCATCCATGGAACCTTAACAATCTTCCAGTAATGAAAGATTCAGTTCTCAGTCATATGGAAACTGGAATATCGGGTGCTTTTTTTTCCCTTTATATTCGTAACTTATCGTTTTATTTGCTTTATTAAATTTGCCATGTTTTCAGGTATGATGGTACCATGGGTCTACGTAGGGATGTGTCTTAGTGCTTTTTGTTGGCATACTGAAGATCACTGGACATATAGCGTTAATTATTTGCACTGGTATATTTTTAGACATGTTTCGTGACAACTATAGCATTATTATCTTGACACTAACTTAATGAGAATGACCTGTAAAATTAAGAGTGGATAATTTTTTTTTAATCTAACTTATTTTTTTCACATGATTGTTATTCGGTTAGGGGTGAGCGTAAAATTTGGTATGGGGTTTCTGGAGAAGAAGGAAAAAAATTTGACGAGGTCATGATGGAACTTGCTCCATATTTGTTTGAAAATCAGCCTGATGTTCTTCACCATATGACAACTACAATCAATCCAAGCATTTTAATGGAAAAGGTTGAATATGCATGTTTTTGTAATATTGAATACATGAAATGTCAAATTAAGTCATTACTTCGATATATTTTTTATTATGCAAGCCTAGTTTAATTTTAATAATTAACTTCCAGTTCACAGTCGCATTTTCTTTCAGGGAATTAATGTCTACACAGTTCACCAGGAACCAGGTGATTTTGTTGTAACGTTTCCTCGTTCTTATCATGCAGGATATAATGAAGGGCTAAATTTTGCGGAAGCTGTTAATTTTGCTCCAGCAGACTGGGTAAGATTAACATAATATGTGGTTCATTTTTCTTTTAATAATTCACCAATAATTGCGCAAAGAAATCAAAGCAGATCTTACTCTTTTCCAGTACTTTGCGGTCCATGTCTGTTAAGAAACTGTCTCTAGTATCACTGACAATACTGATAAATTATCATGTTTCGAATGCTGTTTCACGTTGAGTGAAGCCCACTTTTGGTTGCTAATATTATATGCTTATCTTGATACATATTGCTCTTTTGTGCTTTATTGATTGTATCTCTAATTTTTATTTCAACTTTGGTTTCTTATTTTTAGCTTCGCAAAGGCCGTTCATGCATTTCGGAGTATGCTCATGTTCACCGTAATTGCGTTTTTTCACACGAAGAATTGATAATTAAGATGGCGAAATGTGTTAATCAATTAAGCACGAATATCTGTATAGCAGTGCATGAAGAATTGCATGCTATTCTTTTTCGTGAAAAATATCTGCGTTCTATTGTTGGTGAAAAGGGCATAAAAAAGTTTTTTTTTTCACAACTTTGTTTCATAATAAGGAATATTCAGTTTATCTTCAAAAGTAGTTCTGAAATTAAATTGCAAAAGTACTCATTTATTTATTTTAATAAAACAAAACGTTACTATTTAATACTTATTAATCTTTATATGTTTATTATGTGATAGCTATTGAGCTTGCCTTGGTGATTTGTGTAGACTATTTTTTAAAAAATTTAACCATTCGTGTTTCATCTTGATTGCAATAGGAAATGAACAATAAATATAATCGTCTTCACAGACAGGCTCGAAGAAAATATTTTTATAACTTTTTTTTATTTGTAGAACGTCGTTTATCGAATATGAGTATATTCCGGATGACTTACGTACTTGCTTAGTTTGTAAGACTACGCTGTTTATGTCATCGATATCTTGCAAACACAAGAGAATAGTGTGTTTAGAACACATCGATCATATCTGTTCGAAGTGTCCGACTACAAGTCTTATCTTCAAGTAAAGTTTCAGGAAGTATTTTAAAAATTGACCATGTTAAAAACTACCGAATTTTTCCTTGTTTCGGTCTTTGAGTGACTTTATTTTCAGTTATCGTTACTCTCCTGAAGAGCTGAAAAAAATGTACCGTGAGTTATCTAAAGGAGTATTGCATTTTTTTGTTTGGAGAAATGAACTTTTGTCTGTAATCAATAATTCAACAAGAGATTTAGAAACAAGTATGTTCTTCACGGGTGATTTCAAAGTAAAGCAGTTGCTTGAACTAAGTTAATATTGATGAAGCATAGAAAGCATGTATTAGATATGACATTTTATTCAGTGTTTAAATATATTTTTCTTCGATGTTAAGCAAGAGATATATTCAGTTTTTTTCCCCTATCATCTTTCACTATTCATTGTGTCATTTTTAAAAGCTATTATGAAACTTTAAAGTAGTTGATTAATTATGATTATTGCTCCTGTTCTGAAATTAGTTTGTAATCCATTCATTCAGGAATGGATCAGCTATATAGCCTAATTAATATTTCAAAAGAGCAACAGTATCCACTTTGTGTTGCCACAAATGTAGCCATGAATATTCTTAGTTCTAGTGGTACCTGCACATCGATAAAAAGCAATATTAAGTATTCTCTGCTTAATAAGTAAGGTTTTCGAAAAAATTTTTAAACCTCTTTTGAGCTGAAATTTGTGATCTTTTCGCTGGAACAACTGTAGTTCTTTTGATCAACGCATTTTTATTTTCCGAGTTCTCATAATTTGTCTCTTCACTGCAATTTTTTTCAAAGTTTTGTAAGACCGATGAAATTGAGAAGTAAAATTTCTGAATTTAGAAATATTGCACAAAGAGAGGCAGCGGAGAAATTAAAGAAATTATATCGTGAAAATATGAGATGAATAAACCATGCCGATTCGTTATAATTTTGCTGCCGTCTTAGTCTGATGGTAGAAAAATAGACATGACTTATTCTTAGTTGCATTTTATGAACGGATTATGGCAGAAAAGAAGCCTGACTTGTGTATTTGTAACCACAGAAAGTAATTTTTCATATTGCTTCATTATTTGTGTATATTTGTTATGGGCTGATAAATATTTTCTGCTTTTGATTTTCTCTGGAGAGCCCGTGAACCTTGTCTTACTTGCTGGTTTTGTTTTATAGGATTATGCAACATGTACTATAGAGTGGCAGAAAAAAAAGCGGAGAAGCGACAGATATAATGAGAACTACAATGTATTGACTGGATGAAGGAAATTATGCTATGGGATAATAATACGGTCAAAGGTGTCCTGGAGTTACCGAGTTGAAAAAAGTGAGTCCTTTCTGCCCAGTTTCTATAAGTAGATGTTATTTGATATCTTGGTATTTATTGCATTTGACGAAATTATAATGTTTTTTCTTGCCTAGAAAGTATTGATAGAATCATTGCTTTCGGATTTTAGTTTTATAATTGCAGGATAATGGCGAGTGATTTGTGTAGTCGAAATCATGGAATGGGCACTTGAGAGCAAACCAAATATTCGGTTTATCGTAAGGAATATGATTGATTTGTCAAAGACAAGTAGAATGTGGAAAGATCAGTTTAGTTCGTCAGAAAATGAGCAGTTCTTGCATACGAATGTTTTCAGTGCAGAAATAATGCATTAAGCGATTTATTGATCAGACGTGGTCAACAGTGTGATGCGAAGTTAGTCATTGCTTTCTCTTTTGATGTAGTAATTTCGAGATACGATTTGGAGGCTTCGTCACGATTAGTGCTGAAAAGAAGTAGTTTCAGTCAATTGCCTGTAAGAATTATAAATCTGTTGCCTGAAGTCGCCAATTTTTCTAAGACAGGGCTTTCGGTTTCGAATTGCTATTTCAATTATTTGCCATATATAGGAAAGTAAGGCCTCGTAATTAAATTAGTAAGGATATTACTAAAAGTATAGATGATAATAGGCTATTTTTAGAATGTAAATTGCGTACGATTAATTTGCTTGGTGATTATCTTGTCTACTGGTTTTGTTGATCAGAAATTAATCTTTCATCTGTTGGATGACTCTTAATACGTGCTCACATATTGTGCTGCATAACATGAGATGCACTCGAACTAAAAATTATTCTGTGAATTTCTTTAATAAGTTGTGCTTGTTAGATTTTGTTTTTATATATACATTTCAGTTAGATGCTACCTTCACTGCATGTTCTCGTAACTATCGTCTGTATTTGGATCTTGATTGCTTCAGCGTCAAAAAAATTTGTTGATTGAAAGGGTTAACTGATCTGTTAGAAACATAACTGATCTATGAGAAACACTAGCCTTAATTTACACAAGAGAATTATCATTGTTACATATATGAAAAGTTGTGTGGGAAATGTGTTTCTGAGCAATTTCTGACAGAATTTATTTATTTATGATCGCATTGTTAATCGTTTAAAAATGGAATGATCATAAGTGCTGTGTTTTCGATATGGTTTCAATTTTTGAAGCAGTTAAGAGCAGGAAAGAGTTTGTTTATATAATGAAGGGGGACGTATTTATTTAACCAAGGTGTTTCGTTGTGTAGTAGTGGATGTAGAAATATTTTAATTTATTACTTTCTGAAGTAGGGTCCCATAATCAAAGTAATAAGAATATCATTAAGATGAGAAATATCTTTTACTTATATTTCACGAGTGTCATCACTGATAAGTTATTTGTTGAGATAAGTCCAGAACTTGTATTTAGATTCATAATGGCACT
>UYYF01004450.1:1971-67317 GCA_900618365.1 Thelazia callipaeda
CATACCGCACCAATCTGTATCAGAAGAAATATAGGCAGCGATTCTGAAGCAGGAGAAAGCTCATAACATGTACTTTGCAATTATTGTACTCTATCTAAAGACTAAGCACAACCTCGCAGAAAATCCTACCGTTGGAAACGGATTAACAACCCAGAAGGCATTCTTGTATAGCGAAATAGAAAAGAAAACCCACCGTACAAAGCTAAACAAGATGCGGACAATAAAACCTCGTCCATCGTTTATTCATCAAAATGCCTGCGATACGGATAGAAATATGTTTGGAGCTGAGAAAGGTATGTGCCAACATTGTGCGGAACGTGTGAAGACGGTGGACGATCTAGCAACGCAGTGCGAAAAAATGTTACATCATGACCATAATAAAAGACACAATGAGTTCCTACGATGCATCAACTTGGTACTTTGCAAGAAGTATGGTCTGAAAGCATTCCCGCGCATGCGAAGCTATTTCGTTCAGGAGATATCGCAAATGAAAGTGTAGAGATCAGAGTCGATACGGGAGTGAGAACTGCAATCAGAATAAAAGCGCGTCGGCCGAATATCATGATAAACGATAAGGAGCAACGTGAAGTAATCCTGATTGAGGTTGACATCACTATTCAAGACAGGTTGACTGCAGTCGACATCGAGAAAAAGCAGAAATCTGACATACTTGCTAATAAACTTGGATCAGAGATGAAATGCAGGACCAAAATAATCCCGAATGTGATGACTTTGGATGGGATTGTAACGAACTTCCACAAACGCAGTGCAAAAGAGATTAATTTATACAACTACGTCGAGGCATACATCGACTCGATAGTTCTTGAAAAGACGTTCGAAAGCATCTCCTTCGACAGTCAATATGGATTCCACGATGACGAAGCGAGAACGATGAGCACAACAAATCTGAGCGCAGCCAGAGTACCAATCCGATCCAACGCCAGAACCAATAAAGCGAAAAAGACTAATCTAGATATACAATTTTATTTATATTCATAAAGTACATGAATATCAAAAAAGCAACAACTTATCAAGTACAATTATCAAACATTTAATAATCATTGCGATTAATTAACAAGATTCTGTGAGCTGACACGATTATTATTGTACAGTAGCCTCTTTGATACTCCCTGCGCTCTATCCTTCAAAACATGTCTGTTGTAAGAAGTCTGACAAAAGTGATATGACAAACTAATGTATTACTTAAACATAGAATTTCTGTTGCGGATTCGATCGATGGAGATCAGTAAGCAGTATGCAGAAATCATTGTGCCTAATAAAAATTTCTGAGAAGGATACCTATGTAAATACACTACTGAACTAATTAATTAAAAGACATTTAAAAACAGTTGTTTCTAAACTTTTATTTATTATCCTAATTTTCGTTCGTAAAAAATCCAGCAAACTTTGACTTTTTTATCAATTTTCTTCCATCCAACTTTCTGTTTTCCATTTCAACTTTCCTTCGTTACGTAAACCAAAAGTTTCACTTATCGAATGTTATTTCACCCGATTGGTCAATTTTTATGCAAGAGTCTAAATGACTGTATATTAACTTTATTTAAAGAAAATTGAGAATCAAAATATTATTGATATTGTTATGAACGTATATAAATAAGTAGAGACTAATACAGTACTCCTCCATGACGATGATTATGACGTTAACTTGGGTGAACACTTACTATTTACTAAATATATATTCGACCAAATGGAAATATAATGATAGCAATATATAGCAATTGTTCGAGAAATAGAAAGTGCCGTTTGTCGCAAATAAAGAAGCAGTAATTCTTAGTTTAATTATGAAATCAAAAAGATTTAAATTAAAAAAATGTAATTGAGACCTGTTGCAGATTATGAATCTAACGACCACGGCAGTATTTTTTCTAATTTTGTCGTCATTTATCAACGTAATCTCTTCGGAACAACAGTTTGTTCCAAGTTATCTACGTGAACAGATACGTCAAGCACATACATTTGCCGATTTGCTTTCAGTAACAAAACTTACTTACGCGAACCATTTACTGAAAAATAATAATAAGGCGTTGAGCTCAAATGATCAGCACGGATTACAACTAGCTCAGATAAAACGTAAATCAGAACAAAACGGAAACATGAAGTTAAAAGCGGCATCTATAACTTTTTCATCTCAAGCAGAGCCTGAAATGAATCTGGATGCTGACGGTACTTTATTTTCAATTTTTCTTTTATTATCCTAAATTAGATTTTTAAACAATAAGTTGCTGTTGAATATATCGGTTTTAAAGAATTTAGTTTCATGTCAAGAATAAAAAGTTTCTTCTTTGTTCTTGCTTGATGTTGGACTAACCAACACAGCAAAATTAACAAATCAAAACTTAATTCATTTGATTTTGAAAACAAACAGCTGACAATAACTGCAATGAAATTAATAAGTCATTAATAACGAATAATTATTGCCATTTTTAGTTATATAGTTGCAAGTAACTGCTCATTTTGAAAGAGCAATAATGATGAAAATCTATCATGTATTAGTAATTAATCCTGATGAACACGAAAAATCTTTTAGAATTTTTATTTTTTTTAACACTCGAAAAAAGATACTAATTATTCCGTTACTGGAGTTAAATAACAAAAGCGTGGCAAAATTTCTGACAGAAAGATAATTTTGGATAATAGAACTGGAAACCTCATGAAAAGACTTTTTTATATTATTAATGACTATAAATATTGCTGTGCATGATACTGAATATAAATACGACGCTAAATATTAGAAAGTGAAAAATAAACAATATACACGATTGTTTAACAAAGATACATGCACCAACAGAATAGACTAGTCCAAAGAGAAATATAAAATTCAGATTTCTACTGACATTACAATACTGTATGTAGGAAAAATAACTTCATTTTAGATCTCTGATGACCTTTTTTGGCTTAAATATTGAATAGTAAGAACTTCCACAATAGTTCTTAATTTCGCAAGTAATTTTATTCTTCTAATGAAGTAGTAACGTATCAGTCTCCGGAACTCAACTCAGCCATAACAAGATCGACAGTACTACACAAAGATCATTTCTTTTGCAACAAATTACTTCTTCTTCTATGAATTTATGGAACTATCTCGAGACTCTAAAATCAAATCGTGATTTATATTAATAACCAATTATAAGTCGTTCCTTAAAAAATAAATAAAACACTTTACATCGACGTTCGTCAGTCAATAATTTTGAATAAAGTCAGAAATGAAGAGAAAAGTTTCTCATTTGAACAATTAAGGTGAAAGTTAAAGTTACTTCATGATGCAAGAAACTGAGTCTATCAATTTGGTTGTGGTTCTTTCTTCGTGTTAATTTCTTTTGCTATTGTTTTGTTGCTAATGCCTGTGTTTTAACTGTATTTCACACTAGTTCTTCGCAATTCCTAACAGGAAAGAGCATTTTTATGCAGAGTTATCCACTGCAGATAGCTCTGAAAATAAAAAAACACACCCTCATAAAATCATGTCTTCATTTAGCCGAGACGAAAAAAAATTTGGATATACTGAGTACAATTCGCCAAGGCAAAGACATGTGCGGATTGCAAAGTGCTTGCATCTCAATCCAAAATGAAAATCTCGACCCTGCTGTATTGGTATTTCCCAGATGTTACGAAGTAACGCAATGCGTTGGGTCCTGTTGTGAATCTGCTGAACGCTGTCACCCAACTAGTAGTGAATACATCGAAAGACCAGTAACATATACACTTTACTAATTCTCAGTTCTAACTATTTACTCATTCTCAATTCTGAATCTTTTCGCACTCAAGTGCAAAAATTTCATTTGTTAGTGGTGCTGAAGAAATATCGGTACCCTATACATTATTTTACATCATAGCTATTTAGAATAACTCAAACCGGAATGTAAAATAATATAAAACTTATTTATACGGATAACGAATGAGAAACACAGATCATCGAAATGCTCTATTCTGGCAATAATCTCTTCGTAATCAACCAAACCCGAAACATAACGATTGAACAACATACTGGTTGTAGCTGTCAAATGTGCACCACACAACGGGGTAACGCGATTAGATGTTCCCAGAAGAAAATTATCGATTCTGACTGCAGCTGTCAATGTGCAAATAAACAAGATAAGCGTGAATGTCAAGGTATTTTGGTTAATTTAATTACAGAGAAAAATTTGAAAGTTTTATACTTTAATAGTTCTAGCCTGCATTCATTTAAATGATATAAAAGTAGCTTTATTATATCGAATGATATCAGTAAATTAGTTTTGCTTCTATTAACAATCAAAAATTAAGTTGTTCCTATCATTTTTAGAACTACTTTTGACTAAAAGCATAAACAAGTCAAATACAGTGAATTTATACCGCATAAAAAGTGGCATAATAAATTAGTGACACATGCATTTTTTTGAGTCTTCTGCATCTTTTTTCGAGATCATTATCGAATTAAAATGTCAACAATTGAGCAATCATTAAATTCTCACTTCTCCGACTATGGCTAACACTGAAAGAAAATGCATAAGTCACTACTTTTCAATCTACAAACAGTTACCATCCGGAAAAATCTAATGTTCGACATTACGATTGAGGTCCACATAAGATATGGAATGACAACACGTGTACCTGCAACTGTGTCAAAAAGAAATGTTATGGTAGAAGTGAGCTGGATCGACGAACATGCTTATGTCGCCATCGAAGCCATCACCAGCATTATGCGGACCCAGATAATTTGGGGAATTTTCAACCAGACACATCGGAACTGCAAGCAATTCGTCTAGATCACATGCAATATCTGTAGAGATGTCACATAAATTTGTGTAAATGGAATGAGATTTTCACGCCATTTGTCTATCCGAACTATTTAAAATGGGCGAAGGCGTATATAATTTGGTGTCTCGCTGAACTTTAAAAGATTCGGTTCTTATGTAAAATTGATTAGGGTATGTATTTTTGCATGTTCTACTAGAATATGAAGTTTGTAAATTATCTCAAGTATTCAAAGAGGTGTATTACAAAATTGTAAACCAAAAATACTGCAGAAATTATAAATAAAATGAGCATGAAATGCCTTTATTCAGCACAAGAAGCCTCAGAAATCACATGCACAGTAGCAATCACGTCAGACCAGCGAATGAAACGAATTAAGACGTTCAATTAGCAATTCATGAGAGAGTAAAGATAGGATGTTCGCAGTCGCAATTATCACACAGGCGATGGTGTCGATATGAAAACACTTTCGATGGTGATCACTATTCATTTTTGCAATACTTCATTTATGTTGTAGTTGGAGTCGAGTATCTCCGTACTTTTCATTCAGTGCTAATTAAAGAATGATGTAAATTATCTTCGTGTAAAGGTGTTAATGCGTATTGTTATAAACAAGAGAGGAATCAACTTACTCATGTAAAATGCAAAATTACGAGAAGTTAGAAAAAATTGGGGAAGGTTTGTTTGTCTCATCTGTTTGCTTTCTGGTTTCATTGATATGTTATTATACTGGTATTTTATGCAGATACTTTGCAGTATTTTGAATCCAGTAGTTTGAAGGCATGGACATTAGTTTTGCTTTCCTTGATTGACTTAACACTGTTGGAATTTGTCGTTTCCATATTCATTGACTTGATTCAGGAACCTATGGCATTGTTTTCAAGGCCAAAAACAATGATACTCAAGAAATCGTAGCTTTGAAATGTGTTCGTTTGGATGATGACGATGAGGTTTACTTTTTTTGCATTAATAATGTACTGTCTAATCAAATACTACGGTATTAAAATATACTAATAAATTTCTATCTTTGAATAATAATTTACTAAGAATTGTTGTCCATAAAAATTTTGATACTTCCCATATTCAGTAAATAATCATAACTCATGTTTCATAAATTAAAGAATTTATATTAGCGGTACGGAAAGGTTTTAAAACTAGTACCATTAGTATTTTGTAAAGCATTTCGTCTAGTTCATTATTGAAATTAAAAATTTGCACCGATTATTAAGGTTCTAATTGATATCTAAGTGGCAGTCAATTAGTATTCGTACTTGTAGTTACATTTGTTATTTTATTATTGTAAAACTACGTTTATCACATTGTTTTGGATTTTCAGGGTGTTCCAAGTTCCGCACTCCGTGAAATATGTTTGTTAAAAGAGCTTAAGCATGAAAATATCGTACGATTATATGATGTGATCCATAGTGAACGTAAACTCACATTAGTTTTTGAATATTGTGACCAAGATTTGAAAAAATATTTTGATTCATGCAATGGCGAAATCGATCCTCAAGTAATTTTTTTTGCATATTTATTCCAGAAATACAGAATTTCTGTAGTATGTCTAAAGTAGCTCATACTAATTTGTTTTTATCCGTTACGGTAAAAACGAATATTTGACATGAATCGAAATTTTGTACCTTTTAAATTTAGATAGTGAAATCTCTCATGTATCAATTGTTACGTGGACTTTCATTTTGCCACTCACACAACGTTTTACATCGTGATCTGAAACCTCAAAATTTATTGATAGATAGTAACATGCAATTAAAACTAGCTGATTTCGGATTAGCTCGTGCTTTCGGTATACCTGTCAGGTGTTATAGTGCTGAGGTTTGTGATTTATATTTCCTAATTTGCTATAAATATTGTTTGTTTTAGAGAAGCATAGCAACGTTTCAAGCTATATTTTCATGATCTCATCTTAAGGTTGTCACATTGTGGTACCGACCACCTGATGTTCTCTTTGGTGCCAAGCTTTATAACACCTCAATTGATATGTGGTCTGCTGGATGCATTTTTGCTGGTACCTTATCACGTTGGCTGAGTATTATTTGAATACTTTCCATTGATTGTGATATTTCACGACTAGAAATTTTCAGAAATAGCAAATGCTGGAAGACCACTTTTCCCAGGTGCTGATATTGATGATCAGTTGAAGAGGATTTTTAAGATTCTCGGTACTCCTACAGACGATACATGGCCGTGTATTTCGTCACTTCCAGACTATAAGGTAATCAAAGCTATTCTTTCATTTCAGGTCTTATATTATACATGTTTTCAATTTGCTGTGAATTCTTTTGCAAAATTTATTTGATTGATAGTATTTTAATTTTCTTTTTAAAGTCAGGCATTTAAAATCTACTACTACTTTTTTTAAGCCAGTTCCTCTCTATCATCCTTCCATCACTTTGGGACAAGTGGTACCAAATCTTTCAACACGTGGACATGATTTGCTTCAGGTGAATTAAAACGGTTTTCTAGTGTCCTAGGTGATTTTTTTCAGAAGAGAATGCAGGGTTTTAAGTCATGTGAAAACTCTTTACGTCACTGGTGTTCTCTTATCGAAGAACCATAACTTATTTCTGGAATCAATGCAGTTGTGATTCCTCAAGAGAAAATTATTATGAAGTAGGAGTTCTTTGTCGTGTTGCATGTTACGTTATGTCTAGTTAAGAGGAAAACAATATTCTTCTCTACTTATTTCAGAAGCTTTTAGTCTGCAATCCAGCTTGCCGAATTGATGCAGATGTTGCGCTACATCATGCATACTTTAACGACATGATAGAATAACACAGAATGGACATAAAGATAAAACTGTCTAGCCGTAGCAATCTCATCTTTCCATTTTGTGAAAAAAAAAAGTTCCCTTGTTACTTCGGGCTTTCCACGTTCCAAGCAATAGATCATACAACGTCGGCCGCACATAAGAAACTGCTTCCTACACTGTTTTGTAATAAAGGAACACATCACACACAACTGACTTAGTTGCTTGCCTAATTTCGTTTCCAGTTATATTATTTTCGTTTTCGGAAATAAAAGAAACCTAGGCTTTTACTTGCAAAATATGTGGTGCTGATAACAATTATGCACTTAGTCCCAGCTCCTTTAATTTCAATCGAATACATTTTTGCTTGTCAAAGAAATGAAAGCAGAATCTGGTTCAGTCAAGATACTTTCCACCTATGCACAATCTATTTTGACACAGCCTGTGTTACTTAACCAAACAATGCATCACAAACTGGTTGTTCTTAAATAATCTTTATGCACCACTGTGTAGAATAAATCTATAAAAGATCTGAATTTTCAATTTATTAACCTAACAACATGCAAAGAAGTAAAGTCTCAGTGCCATGCATTTCATAAAACCACAAGATTACGAAACAGCGAGTGACAAGGCATATCATATTTTGATCGAAATCAATAATAGACTGAGGTATCGATATAAAGTGTGATTAACTGAGAAGGATGTGCGCACTATGTGCAATTACTATGCTGTGTTTTTTGATAAGTAAACATTATATCGAGTCGAAGTAAGAATGAAGTGTCCGAAAGATGTTCAAAGTAATATGGCTTCACTGGGCGCGTCAACACAGCATTATGCTATAGGAATTTGTGGATTTCATCATAAATTGCTAATACCAATGCGCCACCTGTGCCACGGAATACATTGGAAAGAGCACCTTTGTAAAGTGCCGCTGTTCCTTCGTTGGCGACAATTTTTTTGGCGCAATCCCATGTGTTCACGTAAAGTAATTCCTTACGGCCAGACTGCATCATCATTCGACGACGCACAGTATCCCATGGGTATGATAGGATCCCCGAACCGACTGTCACAACCTGAAACGACCGCAAGTAGTGCTATAAATTTTTGTCTCATCCTAAACTGAAAATGGTAATTTTTATATTGCATTACTGACTGAAATCGTACATTAATACTGTGATACACATAAAAAAATATGATAATCTAGTATAGAGCGTCAGATTTTGAGTGGAAACGAATACAAATATGTGATGTGAACCTGAGCAATCATCCAAGCAACAAAAAAGTTCAGCTTTTTCTTTTCTGTAGATACCATCATTTTGATTGTATCAAAAAGACCAAAGTAAGCCGCCCGATAAACAATAATTCCTTGTACTGAGACCATGAAACCACGATACAAACCAACTGGACCATCACTTTTCAGGACTTTAGCTAAACAATCTACTAAACCAGTAAATTCGCGAGTCGCACCTTTGCCTACATCAACTGCTAAACGAGTACGAGCGAAATCAAGTGGATATACGAAACATAAAGATGTAGCACCCGCAGCTCCTCCACTTAGTAAATTACCTCCAAAAAACTTCCAAAAATCCTGCAAAAAATGACTAGTCATGACAAGAGAAACGACATTTACTATTTACTAACGCTATTCGTACATCGCATTCTGTATAAATTTTTATCGTCTCCACCTTATCTTTATTGTATCCGGCAACAAACATTTTTTTGTACGTATCTTTGAATGCAAAATTCAATGCTTGCGTTGGAAAGTACCGAATAACATTTGCCAAGTTGCCACGCCAAAATGATGCAAATCCCTGTTCTTTCGGCACACGTTTGAATACATCAATTATACCCTTGTAGCGCTTATCAACATCTATTGTTTTAGATGCATGTTGTACCTTGAAAATTATCCATTAAATATGTCACAATTCATGAGATATTGTGCACGATGAACATGAGAGTTTATCAAACACCGACATATTAGGATTTAGAACTTAGGATCATGACTGGCACTATCAATCGATTTTTTCTCTAGAACTTCTCTATCGACGTTAAATAAAAATAATAACCTGGAGAAGTAACTTGACACGCTCAATAGGTGCAACAGCAGTTTTGGAAACAGCAGCTGCTGTACCACCGGAAGCCAAATCGATCAAAAATTTTTTAACATCAAAAGTTTTCTTGTCTATAGGTTGCGACTTGCCAACGGCTGCTGCAGACGACATTGAAAATTTGGAGTGAGAAACTGAAAAGCAAAAAATTTTCAAAACATTTAAATTAAAAATGCAGAACTCATTCACTCCTCTGATCATAGCAGTCGTATATAAAAGTATCTACTACACTATTAATCGGTAGTAGGGCATCTTTGTTGTAAATTACTAAACATGGTTTCAAGTAAACAGTGAAAACATGTAAAAGGAAGTCAAAAATAACTACCAAAAATGACACAGACCGAATTAGAGCATTTTTTGTAACACAAAAATTGCAGACAAAGATATGAGAAATACGAGTAATTCAAGCAATACAAATCTCTCGTTCCCGATTTAATTTTGCTGGGTCCACTCAGACTTATTCACTCCGCAGATTCAAATGAATTCTAGCATAGCATTTGCCGTTTGTACTGAGAAATATCTATTAAGTGCACTGGCTTTTACATTTAAAAAACTGCCTCACTCATTGACTTCTATTACTTCCTTACCACGTTAATAACAAATATACATAACAACTTTGTTAAAACACCTGCGCGCCTTGTTTACGCATTTTTTGTTACATACTACAAGTCAATTATCACGCAGCTCTTTACGAATCTCAGTTTGCCCCATCTTCATCTTCCATCAAAGCAACCTAATAAACACTTGAAAAGTTTTATGCACCATCTAGTGTCTTACTCTTAATGTCCATTTTAAACTCGATAAACGTCAACAAGGAATACATGTACAAGAAAGTAGGTAGAATAAGTTTTTCGTAACCGATACTAGACTAAGTACTAAAAGCGAAAAACAATTAAAGAGACGATAAAATAGCACTCAGGGTCCCAGATGAAGCAAACGTGTTTTAGGGAACTACATTATCAGATGACCAATTGAAATATTGGATTACTGCCAGAAGGCTTCGTGGCATGTATATTGTCTTTCTTGAAGCCACATACTTAAGCTTATTTTGATGCGTTCAGAGGTCGCAGTATAATGTCGTAGACTATTGTCCTGATGTGCAGAGGGATGTCACAAATGTTCTTATTGTTTCACAGGTCGCATCTCGTTTTGTATCCAACTTCTCTTCATTCGGTTTAAAATTGAGTACCTAATAGTAACCAATAATAACAGTAAGATGAAGATATTGAAACTTTGATGAAAGAAGTTTAGAAACAAGTACGAGAAAGCACATTTTCAGCGCATCGCATGCTGTTTTTAGTTTCGTATTCTTGACAGAAAAGACAGACTCCTCAGGAAGCACTGAAAGTTGACTGTGCATTGTTTGTTGCTATGATATCTTGCAATAAATGGAAGTCTAATTTATCAGATAGCTGCGAATATTTCTCTACTCTCGCAAGTTTCAGTTGTTGTATTACAGTACTCTTATGACTAAATCACTAAATTAATTTAAATAGTGATGCCGAGTGTGTTAGCAACAAGAAGTTTTCTTTCTCATCCTTTTTTGCATAACAGTGTGTTGTTATTGAGCCGTTTGTATTCCTTACGTAGGGGCAGTGTTGATTGATTGGTTGTTTGTGTTCATATGATTGCAGTTTTTTTGTTTTTAGTTTTTGTTCCACTGATTTTCAAATTTCTGAATTAGTTATCAGTGCATGAAATTTAGAGAAATAAAGTATAATTCACGTCTTCAGAATCTGCTTGATACAATAGCTCGTGGTTTACGATTTTATTAAACATTTGTTGTCATTATTATTTATAACATTATCATATATACTTGCATAGGATCATCCATTAGGATAATTTGTATTTCAAAATTGTGAAGTTTGGTTTGTTTTTAATAAATATGTTCTAATATTATTATATGTTAGCAGCATCATATTTCAGGTTTGGAGACTTGGGCTTCAGCTAATCTTTTCAACGATGCCTTCAGATGCTAGAAAGCGTCGCGATGCAGCGAAAAAGCAAGCTGCAAAGAGTCGTACAAAAGTTCAAGACCTAAAAGTAGTTAATCTAAACTTTTTCTAAACATTGAAAAGTTTGTGTAGAGTTCATCATTTGTTTTTTAAGCAAGTTAGTTTTAGAAATAGTACCCTGTTATCGGTATAAAATGTATTATGACATATTTTCACTGAGTAATGTGTTATAAAATTATCTGTTTTTTATATTGTAAAATCATATAGAAAAGGAAAAAAATTGAAAAATTTTTATACATAAAGCTTAGAATTTTTTTGTTCTTTGAGAAGAATTTTCGCAGAAGTAAATGTCTATAAATGTTACTTACTTTTTATTTTTAGATAAAATTTTGATGAGCATAATGATGCGCAAATATCTTTCATAGATCTATGTGATCATTTTGTAATATATGATCTGGAACTTATAGGAAAAAAAAATTGATCGAAATACTGGAACACCTGCATCTGATCAAAACGAAAATAGACAAGCTGGTACTGATTTTTTTAAAGTTAATTTATTGAACTTCTCACCATATATTTCTGTTGTGATTCATGATGAATACTGTTTTTCTGGATTAAATAGCCTGTTTACGTTTCAGTTGCATCTGTGAATGATGTCGTAGATATTGCTGCTGCCATGCTTGAAGAAATGGAATTGGAAAACGCGAAGGCGAGATCAGTTTCTGGAGCACTAACCTCCCATCCATTGTAATTTTGTTCTCGAAGCTTCTTCCATTTGTGACAGAAACTGAATTTTGAATGGTTTCTGAAATTACTGTTACTGCTATGAAATAGGTTCAGCACGAGCTCTTGAAGTTTCTTACTTCAATTAAAATTATTCACAGTATTGGGCATCAGATTTATTGTTCACTCTGCTACAATTGCTATCTGAAGATCAAATTATGCATAGATTGCAATAATTTTTGTATTTTAAAAATTTTTTCATATGCAGATCAATGGATATAAAAATAGAAAGCCTGACCGTAACGTTTCATGGGCGCGAGATCGTTACTGATACAAAACTTGAATTGAATATGGGACGTCGTTATGGGTTGATTGGCTTGAATGGAAGCGGTTAGTAGTGACTTTGTTTCCAAATAATTTCTGCATTCTATATAAATACGCTGACAAAATATTTCAGGGAAGTCTACTTTAATGCAAGCAATTTTTCGCCGAGAAATGCCGATACCAAATCATATGGATATGTTTTTGGTATCCCGTGAAATGGCTGCTTGCAATGATAGTGCCTTGAAAGTATATTTCATACAATATGTGGATTGTATAGTTTGATGACTAAACAAGTCATTGTAGAAATTGATTTATAGATAGTATGCGATGTTGATGAGGAAAGAAAAACACTAGAAAGACAGGCAGAAGAATTGGCAGCTTCGTCTGATGATGGTTTGTTAATATTATTTTTTATTTTCAGAAAATTTTCGTGCATTCTTTTTATTTTTCTTCAGAAAGTCAGGAGAAGCTGTTAGATATCTACGATCGCTTGGATGAAATGGATGCCGATAAAGCAGAAGTGAGAGCTGCTGAAATATTGCATGGACTTGGTTTTACTAGACAAATGATGCTCAAGAAATGCAAAGATTTTTCAGGTGATTTTTACCAGTATGCTTGATGTCGTAGAACTTTCATTTTTCAGTCATAAATTGGTTTTTTGAAAGGAAAGGAAATTAAAATATGCTATTCAGGTGGTTGGAGAATGCGTATTGCGTTAGCTCGTGCATTATATTTAAAACCGTCACTTTTATTGTTGGACGAGCCTACTAATCATCTTGATTTGGAAGCTTGTGTATGGCTTGAAAGAGAACTTGCAACGTATATTAATTTGTTTATGAATTTGTAAATAATTCCAGCCTGGTGTTTCGGATAGATATTGAAAGTTTTTTAAAATATTCGCATTCTCGCGCTTATTTTTCATAAAATCTACGCCCCAAACAAACTAAAGGTTTTCTAACATGAAAAGTTCCAGAATGCAAAAAATTTTTATATCACAGTTGCTTTCCAAAATCTTTTTAATTGCAGCAATAAATTTTCGTTATTTAAGATACAAAAGAACTTTGTTGATTGTCTCCCATTCTCAAGATTTCATGAATGGTGTATGCACTAATATTATTCATTTATTCCAGAAAAAATTGGACTATTATAAAGTAAGCTTAATTTTGTATTTGTATCTTGCTTTTCTATTTCTTTCTTAGCAAGGTATCAAATTTGTTAATCTCTTTAGCAAAATTGTAGTTTATTTTAAAGATATTTGCATATATGGATTCATCTAAATAATTGGTATGGTTTGTTATCCTACTAAATGTGCTAAGGTAGAAGTTAAAATACATAAGAAACGCGTGACAACTCAGTGCTCATATTTCCCACGTGTTTTCAGATATGCAATAATCGCTGTGATTTTTCGCCTTCAGATGAGATTATATTAACTTTAACAAACAGTTTATTAGTGTCTTGTAATTTTTAAGATTGTAGACAGCAAATTACGAAATATGTTTAGGGAAATTATGATACATATATTCAAACAAGAGCTGAATTGCTTGAAAACCAAATGAAACGTTACAAATGGGAGCAAGATCAACTGCAGCATATGAAGGCGAGTTTGTTCAGTTCATTTGTAAATTAAAATGTAAGCCTGTTGACAAAGCATATTAGACAAGGTTTCGTCTCAAAATTATTGTAGGATTATATAGCTAGATTTGGACACGGTAGTGCTAAACTTGCTCGTCAAGCTCAGAGTAAAGAAAAGACAATGGCGAAGATGGTAGCTGCTGGATTAACGGAAAGAATCGTTACTGAAAAGGTTGGTTTCGTGGTTTCTAACAAATTTGACTTCCATCAACAAAAATTATGTAATGATACATTTAATTATTATTATCATCATATATAGGTGAAGCAGTTTTATTTTTTTGATCCTGGCACAATTCCGCCTCCAGTCATAATGGTACAACGTGTGTCGTTTCAATATGATGATAAAGGAGTAAGTGTTTTCAACATTACAGCCATAAATAAATAAAGGTTATTTGATGATAAGGGCTGATTATTGGGTTGAAAACAGAGGAAAAAACAAATGGAAAGTAGCAAATTTCGGACTTTTTATAGCGGCAGCTTTTTTGATTCTTTTAGCTGTGTATTGACCTTAGATTATGTCCTTCTTCTGGAGGACTTAATTAAGAGATGAAGATAATTCAACGCATATGTTTAGCCATTGATCTACAAAGATCTTGATTTTGGAATAGATCTTGATACTCGTATCGCGTTGGTCGGACCAAACGGAGCAGGGAAATCGACATTGCTGAAACTGATTTCAGGAAATGTAATGCCATCAAATGGCCTTGTAAGGCGTCATTCTCATTGCAAAATTGGACGGTATCATCAGGTGGGCTATTTTGAAATTAGGAAATTTCTGAACTCTACTTGTTGAAAATATAATGTTGATGTTTTGTTTCTATGTTTTCCTTTCAATATCACTAATTGCTTGTTCAGTATGATGATTATGTTTATTATTAGTTATTTGATTCGTGACTAAATTTTTTTTCTATTGCAGCATCTGCATGAAGAGTTGCCACTAGAAAAAACGGCATTAGAATTTATGATGACATCTTTTCCTGATGTCAAAGAAAAAGAAGAAATGAGGAAAATCATAGGGCGTTATGGATTAACTGGAAGAGAGCAAGTACGCTTTAGAAAGACATTTTAGTATGAGTAATTAGGTGTCGATGTTATGCATAGTTTGTTTAGTATGCTACTTTTATCTTAATTCAAGTATTGCATATTATAATTATTTAAGATTTGTCCTATGAAGCAATTGTCTGATGGACAACGCTGTCGAGTATCCTTTGCTTGGTTGGCTTGGCAACAACCTCATTTGTTGCTGCTTGATGAGCCTACCAATCATTTAGATCTAGAAAGTATTGACGCTTTAGCTGAAGCGATAAACTGTTTCAAGGGAGGAATGGTTCTTGTTTCTCATGACTTCCGTTTGGTTCATCAAGTAAGTCTTGTGCTTATTTTTTTCATATTGATTATACAATCAATTAGACTATTATCTAAGCTCGTCACTGACTTTTACCTAGGTTCAATATTAGTTTCTTTTTTTGTATGTCACTACACTCTGTCCATAACGTTCGCAACTTTTTACTCATGTCAAATAAATTCTTTTGCGAAAACTTTCTACTCATATTTTTTTAGGTAGCCGAAGAAATATGGGTATGTGACAAGCAAACAGTAACAAAATGGGATGGCGATATTTTCACTTATAAAAATCATTTACGTAAAGCAATTGACAGAATTGGTTTTGAAGTTGTTGAAAGATAGCATTACTCTAATTTTTTAAATCATGTAGCGAATGGAGATGCGCATACTTCCCGAGTTTTTTTTTCGTGTTTTAGTATATTTTATTTAGCTCATCAGCAAAGTTATATTGTTTGAGCTTGTAATTGATTTGTACTTTCGATTATGAAGTGGAAATTTTGAAATTCAACTCGCTTTGAACAGAGTTACTTCAACTGATGAAGTTTGACAAACTTTTTGGGATATCTGTCAGGTCCATTTGTTTCACTCAGGTTTCTTTTTCCAGAGACAAGAAGACTGAGTATTGTTGACTGCTTTATAAGTTTAAAATAAAAGTTCTAAGCTGTTTTTGTGCCAACTCACAAATGACAAATGTTAATTCAATAAACTAAGTTAATAGATGGTAGTAACGTTTATCGATTTCATTGGCATCAGTTGATTTCGCTGGACTTCAGTCTTCTTTTGTAAATATTAGTATATTATGTATGGTATGTAAAATATTATGCAATGTGCCTAGGATTATGAGCATCGTTTTATAAGAATTGAGTTAAGAACTAGTTATCATGCGTATAAAAATGCTGTCTTGGGTCTTTTATAATCAGTTAATAAGTGTGCATAACTTCAAGGAATCTTGTGATTTGACAGTTTCTCAGCAATGTGAATTAGCACTAGGAATGGGTGTTTATATTTTCATCCACTATTTCTCAGTTGGAACTCTACAAAGAAAGAATTTACTTTGTAGAGTTCCAACTGTCAACACTGGCTATCTTTTGTTAGTTTTTGCAATTAACCATATTTTTTCGGCCCAATTTGTTGTGTGAATGTTTCTGCTCAATATACAAGATATGACCAAAGCAATTGTAGGTGTTCATTTTTGTTTAAGCTAACGTCTTAAATACCGTTCAGAGTGAAGCACTAAAGGGCATGCAGTTACTTTCTGCACTTCATGCTATCATATATTGTAAAGATCTGTCGCTCTGCAGTGCAGCATATGTAAAGTGTCAGCTTTCATTCAGCAGCAGCTCAACTGAATGAAGTGCAGAAATTATAAAATCAATATTACTTGGAATATCGGTTTTTAAATTTCGGCATTCTTCTCCTGTACACGTATACAGAGATAAAAGCTATATCAAATGTTTCAGGTGCAGTGGCACACTTAGCAACCAACCTGCAATATTAGTGGTTACTGAGGATGTAAGGTACTACTTTACTCTGAGCGGTTTTGTAGAATATTTGCTATGATAAAAGAGTTGCTGCGAAAATATGAGCAGAAAAATAAAGAAATTCTTGACATTCTTCCATCATGAATTTATTCACGTACATTAATACACATATAAAGACAAAAAAAGAAACCTTTAGCATCGAATGAACTAAATTAATAGAGAGAAAGACATTAACAAACACCGGAAATGGTTACTGCCTGGCGGATGACTGACTGATCAGATCAGATCAATCGACTCCCTGCAATTAGTTACACTATTAAAACAAATACAAATGTGAATGCACAGGCTTGGCGGACATCACAGCTAAGATGGGCAGAATCAGGCAGGCAAGATGGCGCAGTTTTGCTTTGCGAAGTAGAAAAAGTAGTCATCGCCGTCACATCGTCTCATATGCACGCAAACAAAAAACATTGTAAAAGGTCAAAGTGAAAGAGACACGCCATCAAGAGCAAGCAGAGTGAGAGGCGATAAATTTATGGCAAATTAGCGAAAGATTGTCGCAGTCTTTTTGTCCACGGTTCTGTCCTCACACTAACAACTTCTTTCTCTCCAGGCATACTTCTTCCCTCAAATAATCTCATCAATTAAAATTAAAAAAAACTACACCAAAGCAAATTAAATAATTTCAAGTCTGTTAACAATCAATTCACTGTCTGACAATATTAAATTCACAGACAAACCAATAAAACTCGAGAATTTCAATTCATTACTCTAGCTTACACTAAATACATTCAGGGCAAGTTATTTATCCAAAAATGCTTAACAGCTATCAGTTTTACACACATCTCTTTTCAGCAACCAAAAATTTTTGACACCGCAGCCACAATATGCAGTAACAGCAGATGCAAAAAATTCTCACACTGAGTCAAATGATAACTTTCTTTTAATTAAGGTCTGGAAATTACTTTTTTATACTAAAAAGATTTGAGTTTCTTCATGTTTTCGGTATATCTTGTCAAACCCAGTAGCCCGTTATGGTACTTTTACTTAACCTGACAATTTTCGCTTACGGTACTTCTAATTACTTCTTGTTCGAATTTTTCACTTAGCAGTATAGACTTTCTATCATACTATAACTTTAAGTATCAGGCTAAAAAGCGAAACCAGAATATATAGCCATATTAGCTTCTCTGCCAGAAGAAAATAGAAAAAAATGTAAGTAACATGGTGTTAAACTTAATTATACATTTCAAACTTGATGAAGTTTATTAACTTTCATGTACTTAATTTGTATTAATGTTATGCAGAGTGAGTACATAGGTGAGACTGAACCAAAAATTTTTATTAATCAATTCAAACAATCTTAAATAGAAACTGGTACAGTTTTTAATGAAACATTATTTAGAGATCAAAAGTCGTTAAAATGGTTACATTAATTAAAATAAACCTATGCATCTTTTTATGTCATTGAAAGACTGATTACAGAACTTGGCAGAACAAGGGTATTTCGTCAGTACAAAATACTTATGCTGTAATTTTAATGCCTTAAAATGCAATTATTTTTTGAGCAATCAAACAGAGACAAAAAATCTTTCCGTCTCTGACATGCATTTAACAGCTCCTTTAAAAAAGAAATTTAAATCTGTTCTTCAATTTCCATCTACAAAAGCTTTCCACCTCACACTCAAACACACTAATCGCACAAAATACGCAAAAATAAACAAACTTTAAAGATATTATGAAAACAGTGAAAAAATTAATTTCATGAAGTTGATTCATTAGATTATGTTAGTGCTTCTTTTTCTTTGGAATTCGAAAAAAAATGAACAAAGGGAAAACAGGAATTAGCAATAAGATGAATAAGAAATGATTTAGAAAGTATTGTTGAGAAACAAAGTTACTCGTAGTGAGTACATCAATTCTAAAATCACGTTATTCTCTGTTTAGCCACAATTCTATTGTCTGCAAGTGACTTGGACGACTAAACATCAAAATCAAAAGTCAAAAATAAAACGTTTGCTTCTGAGTTTATAATAGCAAATATAAAAATGTTTTCTAAAAAAATCCTCAAAATGTATATATATATATATATATATGTTGATTGCATGACTACAACTGAATTGATTAATTAGATGACTGATCTGCTTGCAAAATTAACAATTTGAATAAGTCTTTGTTTCAAACAAGAATAGTATGTACAAAGGAATGTCGAAATATCGCTCTGGGCGTGTCTGTGCGAGAAAAGGGTGGGGCATTTACTTATCTCAAATAGTTCCTTTTTATTCTTGTTTTATCTATTTATATTGTTTATATATAGTATGAGGTTTGTTCATTTCTATATATAAATATATACAATATACATACATATATACATATGTACATATGTATATATGTTGGTACATGTGACAAGAGTTGCGGCGGAAATTTTAAATTCCGCGAGACAAGACAACGACAACCAAATTCGCGGTATTTCATAGATAGATTTGAGTAGTATAATATGACTGTTATCCTATTTCTTTTATTTGACCGCAATTAATTTTCAGTGATATTATTATAAATATGTTGCTAACCATATTTACTTGATCACCTCATTTAAAATTTTGCTTGACTAATGATCTCGTCAGTACTTACATCACTAATCAATTATTCAACCCATCTTTTTCCATAATAATAATTATTATTATTATTTAATTTTTATTATCATCAATATTAATAATATAAATGCCACTTATTATATTGTTGTCAATATTGTCGTAATTAAATTCACAAATCCAGATTATTTTTAACATAGTCGAGTGCGGTATAGGCCTCCTATAAAAAATTTATTGTGATAATTATGCTAAATGAATTATTATGGAACGACCATGAATAAAACACTTTTGATCACTACATTGCAAACTCATTTACCAAGGCAGCTCTTAAAGTAACAAAACACTAAATCCTGCCACTGTACGAATATTTTTATGATTGTATATTAGCTACAATTACTATGAAAAATATTTCATTGCTGAATAACTGCTCTATTACTAGCATTCAAATTATATTGTCATTGCCACTAATAGCAACGGACAATTTCAAATAAACTTTATGTGTAGAATAATTGAAAAGTTCCACATTTCTTGTATGTTACGAAAAATTAGTACGATCAATTGGACTTAATTCTTGTCACTTTCGACGGAAATACACCTAATTTTAGTTTTTTAGGAATAAAAATCAGTATTATTAAGTGAATAATACTTAATAATACTCATTTCTAAAAAAATTGGAAGTGAATAATAAGGCGCAAAAAGAATTTCAATCCATTAATTGAATGTCATACCAAAGAATTGATATTTGGCCTTAATTTATTATTAATGACACGTTTGAAAGTCACTGTTTCGATTTTCATAAGTAATTTTCAAATTTGGAAGTCCCTTCATTTGGCAGGAATAAATTGAACAATAAAATTAAGCATGGGCCTTTAATAAATAATATTAAAAACATAAGGTAATTCAGTAAAGTAAATGATTGTTAATGAAATGAAAACAGAATTCACTGTAGATTTAGCCGATAAAAGGTTGGCAAATGCTTAAAAAGTCATAATTTTCATAAAAAATTTGAATAGTCTTATCAAAATGCGTTTGAAAAAGCTGACAAAAAAGTAAGTATAAACATTCTCAGTGCACAGGATAGTTTTTACAGGCGTAAGATAGAGAAGAAGTAAACTACAAAAGTATATTCAAGAGAGAACACGATGGCGTTCAAATAACTATCTGGCAATTTTTTGCGAATCTATCTCACAGATGCTTTGTGCTTGTTGATTTTTTATTTTAATATAAAATATTCAAACTGAAGTAAAGCTCAAATTGTAAGTTACTTACTCAAAAGCGATTTACACATGTGAGAAGTCACATTCGTCGAATGAGAACCACCTCTGGAACCTATTTTTGGCTGTTAGTTTAATAACAGAGTAACTTGGTTAATGAAACTTGAGCAGTTTGACAAAGTTCTCACAACTTGCAATACTGGTGATTGCAGCATTGTTTCTTCAGTTCTTGAACGCTAACTGCGCACATGAACTTCCCGCAATACAGGGAACAATACAAGGGCCATCCCCCTCTCGGCATCGTCTCGAAACGGTAAAGAACCACCTTCAGCACTTTACTTGGCCAGCTGCTCTGCGGAACCTCGATTCCTCGAATGACAACTTCAAGCATGATTATTCTTCTGGTTCCTGGTTACTGGCAGAATGCTCTCTTACACCTTTCACGGAGCTTTTTACAACCTCATCTGTTTTTTAACTTTTTCCACCATGATTCCAGATGCAGTTTTTCTCCACTCATCCTCCCTTTTCCTCAGACTTTCCATATCCTGACTGTACAACCACACAACCTTTTTCTTTTCAGTTTTCATCTCGTTTTGCAACGGGCTTTTTTTTCACTTTATTCGTGCCACGCGTATCATTTTTCATCATTTTCTTCCCTTGTTTCGTCTTCGTTGCTTTATAAGTACTGCAACAAGGGGTTGTATCGTTACGGTCAGTTACTTCTTTTCGCTTCTTGGAAGTCTTGTGATGTGGAATGTTCATCAGGGATCGTCCCAGTCATTAGATAACTGATCTATTTGAATGCTGGAATGTTCTTTCATATTACTACCATAAAGTATTTTTGGGTGTTGAAAAATAAGGCTCTAATCATTCTCTTAACAGAATCTGCCTTTGAAAACTTTTCAGAAAATAATAAAATAGCTGGTTCTGTGAAACCAGGAAACTTTAACTTCACTAAGAAAAAAGATTCGACGCTGAAAAGTAATAATAAATTTTTTATGATCACCCTACTGTTACGGGTATCGTCAAAATGTTAAGATGACTTACATAAATCACTTGTGGTGTCAACATAAAATCGTGATAAACCAATGAATAACAGCAATGATAGCAGTCTGTTCCTAGTAATAATGATAGCTTTATCTTTCGATTACTTAAATCTTATGTTTTAACGATTAGCTAGATAAGTTCATAAATAAATAAATTAGATTTAATGATAAATTTGAACTTCAGAAAAAACAGTTACATTAGTCGGCATTTTTTGGTAGTTTAAACCACAGTGTCTGACTATATCATAGAAAGCTATCAGATTAGATAGAAATTTGTTAATTGATTAATAAGTAGATTTAATGATTCCTGTCAAAAAGATTTGCTTTCAAAAATTTTAAGAAATGACAATTTTCTATGAGGAAGGGAAGAAGATTGGTATTTTTCGGACAATTTGAAAACGAAGTGAATAGAATATCATTGTGATTTGATTATGTCAAAAATTCTAGAACTGTAAATTAGAGGATCCATTTCTGTTCTTAGCTAGCAATTTTCAGATCTTTTTTACCAAAATCAGTTGAAGACTACGTTTCAGAATTTATTAGCCATGTCTTGTTTTCCACTATTTTGGATTTTATCATCATATTCTTCTCTAATAAACGCTAAAAATATTGAAAATGACGCTGTGATTTCCGCTAGTAATGCTAACTACAATATAATCGGTAAAATTTTGCGAAGTTTATTCCGTTTTGAAATGGTAATTTGCAATTTTCAGTTTAATCAAAGTTTTGAAGCTAATTAATTAAACAAGATTTTAATTTCTTCTTAAATTCAAAATGACAGTAATTTGCATTTGATTCACGTTGTGTTGCTTAGGACGACAGTTGTACTTGCGCAAAAAGCGATCGCCATCATACAGAAAGTCAACAAGTCAGTATCCAAATATGCTAATTAATTCCAAGCCTCTCAATGAGTACAAGAAAAAATTGGTGACAGAAGAGCATAATAGACTTAGGCGAATTGTATGTTCATCAAATTGTATTAGTTTTATATTAAATGCAATAATATGCCCCAAAACTGATTCCAATCTGTGAAATAAATGATTAATATCTTTTCTCGGGAAATATATATTGGAGATTTATTTTCGAAGAACAAAAGTTTAAATTTAAAGTTTTTAAGCACTGAAATTAAAAAATTCAAATTTTAAGAAGCGGAATTAAGAGCTTTCTTGATGAAATGTGATTTAAAGTTTTTCTATAGAAAATAACAATGAACATAATTGTGCAAGTACAAATGAAAAACTCTTGTTATTCACTAAAACAACTGTAAATATGTTTTGACTCGATTGAGAAAAATGAGGACAGTAAGACTATATATGTGCTAAATGGACAAGTATATAGCGTGTATATAAGAAAAGAGTTGAAAATTTATGAAGTTTTAAATATAAAATTAGCACATAAAACTGTATATTAAATGAAAAATTTAATAATGCTTTTAAATTTGATGATGAACGCAAGTGAGTATAAAAGTATACAATTCCCATTATCTAATACATAGAATATATAAAAGATATCAACAAATATTAAAGAAAAATTAATTTCGATCAAGGTGCCAGCGACGGATATGAGACTAATGTATTGGTCAGACGAACTGGCGATGAGCGCTCAAACACACGCTAACAGATGCGATTTTCGGTATGACGTTGAGGATTATGATTAACTGCCATTATAATTTATTATGAACTGCATTCAGGTAGCAAAATATTCAGTACAAAAATCTTCCTTCAGTGCTCTGATGATTATAGAAGATAATTACTTGATGTTAAACTATTTTTTTAAACTAAGTTTGAATTTGCTACACTTGAGCTTTGTGAACGCAGAGAAACAGGAATATTCCATCAAATTACTTGTTTCAGCACAAATTGCGACAAATAATTAACATAAAAAGTCCATTTAAAATTTAAGGGAAATGTTAAACAATATATTAACATTTTATGAAGTTTTGTCAACATTTGTTTCAAACTTCAATGAAAGTTCAAGTTCCAATTGATTAGACTGAAAAAGCTTAAGCAATTTAGAATAATGATGAACAACACAATATATGAAAAGTAGAATTGTTAAAAAGTAGTGATAATTTGTTGTCAATTATTAGCTCTCATAAGACACTGAAAATGATAATTATGATGAAATAATGAAACTTGGCAAATCGCAATTCTAACATTTCATTTAACTTTCAGACATAGTCATGACAGAGTAAATGTTGGTGAAAATATTTGGGCTGCACCATACAGTAATTATACAGGTGCTGTAACACGATGGTTTGACGAAGTATACGATTCTGAATGTAATTGCAAACATGCTTATAAGCATTGCTGTGGACATTATGTACAGGTAATTCATTATCAATCCTTTAAATATTACTGCTCACAGTTAATTTATTTTTACAATTGTGAAAATTCAATAAATAGTCTTAATGTAAAAGCATATAACTTTTACCTGCGTAAAACACTGAATAAATGGTAGATATGTAAAATACATGCATTTAATTCCTAATTCAACAGCGATTTAAGTTTGATATGTGCTAGAAATAATTTAAAAATTTTAATCTGTTTATGCCATTGATTGTATAGATTTAACTTTATTAAGAAGTTCGCATAATGATTAGCAATAATTTTGGTCATGATCGTGCAACTTCGGATCACAGCTATGGGATAATAATTATTTCCGTCTGTTAGACTCATTTTCTAAATGTTCATTTGCTCCTTTATCGCACTGATAATTTTTCTCACCAATTTCAAGGTCGTCTGGTCGCAAACCAATTTGATCGGTTGCGGTTTTGCGCAGTGTCGAGATATCTGGGGTGTGTTAAATCGTGGTCATCGATATATTTTTGTATGCCATTACAATCCTCAAGGAAATACGGTTTATGTTACTAGTAAAGGCCTATTTGCGGTACGTATCAAACTTTTTTTGCAGATTTCAAGAAAGAAACAAATTCTGAAAACTTTCAGGCACCAGCATTTACTTGGGCTGGTGATAAGTCAAAATGCAGCGACTGTCCATCAGACGCACCAATTTGCTATAAAGGTCTCTGTGCTACTTCGAGTTCTAAATAGATCGAACAATATAAAACACTAATAATTCTCAAAAATGCACTCATCATACTAATACGACGATGTACATTATATACTGTTTCAATATTAATATATGGAATTCTGACATATCAGTTATTGTTATTATGCATCAAATACGCACAAAAAAACAAAATATGCAAAATTATGTCGTTCCGCATGTTGATTAAACTTATTGTCGGATTTATTCATTTTATACTTTTGATTTTCGATAACGAAATACGGGTCCACTCTTTTCGTCATTTTATAAAAATATTTTTCGTGATATAGTTTTCCATTCCAGACGTATCAGCTGATTTATATCGCATTAGCTATTTTATGCAAAATATTTAATTAATACTTGTGCTTTTAAGACATTTAAAACTAACAATAAACTACTATTTAGTCGAAATAAAGTCGATGAACAGCAAATGTCTGACGAAATTAGCTTTTAATTTACTGAGAAATTCTTGCAAGTGCTCATAAACATTATAAGAAACGAGAATTCCCATTTTTAAGTAAAAAGCAACTGCAAGTAAAATTAACGTTAAATCGCCGTTAATTAAGAAATATTAAAGTGAAATTTATTCTCCGACTAAAAATAAGAGAGTCGTAGTACTTGGGTTGTGTGAACTAAAATTTGAAATTTATATCCCATATAAGTGCAAATAGACTTTTTTATGACAAAAATATCACTAAAATAGCTTTTTACCATTCATATAAGTGTTTACGGAAAAACATTTCTCATCGACGTTTTTAAAATGTCATAAAAAAGAAATGATTCATTGGCTTTTGGTAGGTTTTTAATAAATGTTATTTATGTGTTCAGTAGTTATCATTAAAAAGTCAAGTTTTACCTGTTCAATCTTTTAAAACCATGTAAGAGTTATCTTAAACTATTTTTCAGTTGATTTTCAGTGACTATATTTAAATCTAAACACCAAAACTGTGTAATTAGCAAATTTATCACAATTGCAACAAATGTTTCGTACCAACAATATTTGCATCAAAAAGTGCACAACTGCAATTCTACCAAATTCATCTGTTTCACTTTAAGACTGTATCGTCACTTATATGAACGAAAAGTCCTGACAATTAAGATCCATTAAAATTAAAATAAGCACAGGTGTCATAGGACAGTCAACTAAGCACACTTCCCATATGATTGAAACAGCGAAAAAATAATTGGATACTTGTTTACTTAATAATTCAAATTATAATCGAAATACAACTCAGAGAGATAATGTTAGCAATGACTACACGACTGAATCATAGGTACACTTTAGCAACTCTACAACGAAAACTAAGACGCAAATTTGGAGGAAGACAAGTATGCATTATGAATGCAACACACCATGTCTCGTAATTATTTCTGTCACAGCTTTTGCAGAGGAATTTATGCTCAGAGTATGTAAATGAATTACATCACTGAAAATTAAAAACAAATTGTTGGAAGGAAAAGTAGTAAAATGTCTATTAAAAAAGAAGTAACGCAAGATAATCTCTGAAGAAAAAAGAAGAGATCGATCTTATTTACGCATTCCCACGATGATTAGTAAACAAAGTCAAACACACTATTACATTTTACTGCTTTCTCGAAATGACCAGCAACTTTACTTGCAGCTTGCGACGCAACCCAATTGTTCGAACACTTCCTTCCTAGCCCTAACTCTGGCTCTAACTCACCATCTCCCACTACCCTCCACTTCCACTCTAGACCAGAGCTCACCCACCACACGTCAGAGCGCACCACGTCCTCCCCACCCTATCCAAATCAGCACCAACAAGTGTGCTATGGAGTTGCACCAGACACAAAGTATCGGTAAATTCATTCGCGTTGAGACGCTCTCACTGCTTATCACAAACTTGTTGATGGTCGGCCATATAGCAAGGGTCTCTTTCACTCTCTTCCTCTCGCTCTCTGCCAGCGTTCCCGGCGTGCACGTCTGTCTGCTTGTTAACAATGGAATGGAATGCGTTCGTTCGCAAGCATCTCTGGGAAAGTGCCGCCATCACCTCTTCCTCTCTGTCTCCTCACACACTGTCCTCCCTCTTCTCTGCTTTCACATCTCTGCAACACACGCATAGGTCACTCCCTACACATTCTGCTGCATCGTTGCCTCTTTAGATCAGTCTGCTTGTTTGCGGACCCTTTTTCTTTGCATCTTTTTCTTGTCTCTTAACCAAAAAACCGTCACAATTCAATCGAAAGTTTCAAAACTGAAATCTCTTCCTTGTACTTCCCTCTCACTCTTTTCACTGCGTCATCTCTCCCTTCTTCTTTTCTGCCTCCCCTCAATGCACTCGTTGCTTTTCTGTGTACTTTTTTCCTACCTCTCTACCTTTAGCATTTGCTGCATTCATTATCTGTTGCTTTTCCTTACTCTTTCCCATTTTTCTACTTGGGTTTCTCTCTCGTCTTTTTCTCTACTACTCTCTCAAGAAAGAACAATTTTGAAATTCGTCATTTTGATCTGCCACAATTTTTTCTTACTTGTCTGCCCTCTCCTTTTTTCTCTTTTTCGTTGTTTTCCTTATCACTCTATTCAGTTTTCCATGTGTCTATTTTTATCCTTATATATTTTTCTCTGATTGCTGCCGACATAATTGTTGGGGTGCAGCCAATGAATGTGATGTCTATGTATGTATGTGCATGTGTGCTTGCGTGCCTGCCTGTCTGGTTGCGTGCTTGCATGCATACACGCAGTGCGTGCGTGCTTACATGCATGTACGCTCGCGCACACACGCACGCGTTCATGCGCGCAAATACGTTGAGTTCGAACGCTTGATTATTGGTGTTTTTTGAGTTATTTAAACCGATTATGAAAGGAGCACTTTTCCTTTGTTTGTTCTTTCGCTTGTTATAAATTTTCGGACTTACTTCCGTCGGAATCAATCGATCAATAAAATATACCAAATAGTCGTAGGACTTCATGACGAATTGGAAAGGGCACGTAAGTGCGGAACACATGCGTTGTAATTAATGATGGTAACTGATGTGGAAATCGCAGCGTAACCTTTGAAGGGTTATGTGATCACCTCAAGCAAGACATGTTTTTCCGCTTTTAGGTATTGTGGTTTGCATGACACAGAATGCTTTTGTATTGTGTGTTGTGACGTGATCTCACAGTCATTAGGAAAGAGATTCCGTTACTAGAAGGTCTCGTGTCGTGCAATTCGTAGGATGAGACATAAATTTGATAACAAAACAGCCTAAAGCATTACTGAGTTTGTGTGACTCAACGTAATGGATAACAAAGAAACGGTTTTTTTCCATTAATTTGCTTAGTAAAAATAATTGTTTGAAGTCGCTAGGACTGTTGAAACTCTTTCATGAGGTATATATATGTATATAATTTGTTGGTCATTTATCGACTTGCTGCAACAAAGTGGTCAATACTAGGGATTTGATCAATATAGTCTGGTATCAGGTGTGAGAAAGATATGTTGTGAATATACATGTTACATTTTCATACTGCAAAAAATGCCATTATTTGTGATTATTTCTAATTATTTAGTTACCTAAAGTTACCTCATTCGTATTGTTCTCTTTATCCTGCATAGATAAGGTACATTGCTTTTATAATTTATGAATAGAACAGAGAATTGAGTAATAACTATTTGGTTTTAGTAATAATTTTTCTGTCTGAGATTTCAATCCCATATTTTTTACATGACGGTCATATCAGCAATCTTTGATAGTACACTTCAATAATAATATGGTTAAAATCCCAATATTTCGACCTGCTTACTAATTTCAAGCTACATTATTGATTACTTATGAAAAGAAAGTGGTCTGAATATTCAAAGCAAGTCATAAGGTGATTGATAAGAGCTAGAATCAAGGTATGAAACGAATTTGGCAATGTTTCTGCTGTGTGTAGATGAATTTGGTGGTATTTTTGCTGTGTAGATGAATTTGGTGATGCTTTCATCTTTGTTATTTGTAGAAATGTAATAAGCTAAAATCACTGTTTTTTTCCAATTCCAGATTCTTTGTTAGTGAAACACCAATCGTTAACAGCAAAAAGTGGCTGTTTGGTCGATTTGGCTGAACGAGTCTGATTTCTGGATAGATAGATTCTTGTTTCTCGAATTTGCATGAAGATTCGATTGAAACATTGCAGCATTGAAGAGTGTAGAGAACGTCGTTACTCATTATTATTTCACTGTAGCTAATAGCTATTACTGTCTGATTGATATTTCGTAGTTTTTCTTGCCGACTAATATTTCGAAGAAAAATTTGTTGCTGTCTTGACGAGAACTGTATAACTTGATTGGCCTGTTGAGGCTCTGCCTCAGATGAAAATATTACCATCTTGCAGTTTGAGATAAAATTGATACATATTTATTTAAAACTGTGTATTCAGTCATCCAAAGCTCGAAAAAATGACTGATGTTCTGGATGAACCATCAACAAAGAAACCCAAGTTATCATCGCCATCAGGTAGCGATCAATTAACTTTTCATTTCTCGGGAAAATATCATTCATTTATAAAAAATCTGCCACTGTTTTGATTTAAGGGTCAGCATTTATCTGTGATAAATTCATATTCCAACTCTATCATTTATAGTAGTCACAGGGAGCAAACGTAGCCCAGATTTGTTTCTTCTTTCATGTCAAGAAACAATTTTAACTTGTCTAAGATTTGTTTTCATAAGTAATTCTTTCGAAAGTAATATTTGAAATCTCGGTAACCTTGTAAATTAAAAAAGTACGAAATTTAAGTAATACTGGTTTTTAATTCCACTAGTCAAGATTATCTGCTTAGCGAAGTATTTTGATAACTTTTCATTGCACTAAATTGTGTAATGGTTTTTTCGCCTTTTTCTGCATTCAGTCACTATTATAACCTCATAATTATTTGTGTACTAGACACATTTGACTCTGGTTTCTACTCAGTAAAATTCATGCAAATGTTTTTTAACTCCATGAGATTCATACAGCGAATTTAATTTATTAGAAAATATCGTGAACTAACAACTTATCAGCTGATTAAGTTCTGATTCCTAAGTTTGTTCTCCAGATTTCGATGATGATCCATTGAGTGAATTGGAGAAATTGGAACCATTACCGTCGATTCTGGAGACAGTGTCACAACCGCCTTCAAGTATTCATAGTATGTCGGTATGTGTTTTCATTAGTTCATGTCTTTTCCTCTCACTGCTTTCTTACTTACATGATTGCTGAGTGCAAGTTAATTCATATGCTTTTATGAAAACTTCAATGATACTGGAGAGCTAGCATTGTGTTTTATCATTTCTTGCTTAAGCTATTATTGAGAGCTTGTAAAGGATCATAAATAACTGTGTAATTTAAAAATTAAAGTACAAACTGCTAATAAATTTTGTAATCCCTGATATCATTTTGAAGTAACTGTAAATTTTACATATCCTATTTCAAATAATGATTGTGATTTGTACTAGGAATATTCAGTTTTTTGTGCATGAAAAATTTATTGTCTTGCAATTTTTTAATCGCTGTTGTACTATAAGTCTGTCAATATAATTAGCAATAGAAAATGTGATCAGCAAAGTTAGAAACTCACTAAAAACAGTAACAGCAAAGTTCCTTTGTTTTACAATAAAGGAACTTCATTGTTATTGTTTATTCGTCAACTTCTTGTATCATAAAAATTCTTTCATTATTGGGGCAAAGTAAATGTTTCAGATGAATGGGCCTGGACCTTCATCAGTAGGTTCCACTAGTAACACTAATCATCCTTCCTCAGTTAGTCATGGAAATTATATGGGACCAGGAACAGTGGTACAGTCTCAAGCCACAGCTCAAGCACCAGCACATACTACTTCACAGCAGAACACGCCTTCCCAGCCTAGTGTTTTGCAAGAATTATTATTGAATCCATCAAATCAGAACAACCAAACTTTGAATAGCCCACGTCCACCATTCACCTCTCAGTATCAAACAAGGTGATTAACTACAACAGGCATACAATTCACTCTTTGAAGTATTTCATATTTATTAGGTGCGATTTAATGGCGCGAATTTGTAAGAGATTGATTCTAAAATGATTTATTGCTTATTGAGTGGTGAAAAATACATGTTTTAGGAGTCCAGTAACAAGTGCTACGATGATCACCTCAGGAAATTGTCCTTCAAATGTAGCGCTCTCTGTTTCGCCACGAGGATTACGGGCATCTGGTCCGCAGTTATATGGGCCTGCAGGTCATAGTGATATGACCATGCAGCAGGTATGACGATGACAGAAATTTATTTAAAATAAAAACTTCAGAATGTAGGCTAATTTATGACGTCATGTTAATAAATAAAAATTAAGTTGTGGAATTTTCTGTAATTTATGATTTAGTTTAGTAGAAAAAATAAACTGATCGTAAATGAAATAGTCATGTATTATTCATAAATAAAGTTTAATTTATAAAACTTGGTAGGGTGCATTGCCAAGCTTAGTGTTGTTTAAACGCAAAGTTTTTATTTGAATAAGTAAGCAAAAATTTTTTATATCGATATTTTCATTTTCTCACAGAATGCTGGAACTCAGCTTGGTCATCCAGGTCAACAAGGAAGTTATGTTTCTTCTCAAATTATGCCTCCACATAATCAGCAACCTCCTCAGTCTCTGTCATACGCCTACCAACCACCAGGTTTTAATCTTATCTAGCAATCATTTCTGGAAGAGGTTGTGGAGTCTACCACAAAATAATTAATAAATTAACTATGATCATTCTGACCATATACTTGCAGGTTCTCGACCAGTATATGCTAATACAGGTTCTCGAGCGGTTTATGCAGGGACTACACGTGGTGGTGCACCACAATCCGTAGGTATGACTCGAAATGGTACTCCTATTATGCTTAATGGGGCCTCGGCTCCACGAATGAGAGCTACTCATCAAGGTTGCCTCAATTTTTTTTAAATAATATAAGCAAAAAATTTAAAATTGTTGCACTCATTTTTAGTGAAGAAAATGTACTAAGGTTGTTATAAAATTCACTGAATCCCTTTTTTTATAGGCATAATGACAATGCCGCAAGGAAATGGACAAATGATGCGAGCAGTAATGGTTCAGCAAGGTCCACCATACGATCAAAATAGCTACACTTTGCCTCCGCAGCGTACTTCAGATCCTTATGGCATTCCACCGACACAAACTGGAGTATGTGTAATTTATCTCTCTTAAAGCATTTAGTATTTCCTTTAATTTATTTTATCCAAATTTCATTCTGATCCAAATAAGTTAGTTTTATTCTGATTTAAGGCATCACAAAATTATGCTCAGCTGACACAAGGTCATTTGGTAGCCAGAAATCAACCACTGCCCTATGCAAATGCACCAAATGCTCCACCAACAATGCAAAATAGTGCGGTGAGTATATGTTGATGAAATAAACCATAGATTCAAAATTTTATAGATTTACATTGTAAAAGTTGGTATTTATATTTGATGAAATTTTTGGAATTTTCTATCAACTTCATCATTTGTAGATAATGTCACACATAATGGAGCATTCGACAATGTCACCGCAACAACAACCGAGCCAACAACCACCACCAACTCCTTCATCGTCACTAACTCATGGAAATGTAATGTCATCTCAAATGAGCACATCCGCAGCTACAGTAGCGACAGCTTCGGGTGTCATCTCGGGCCTAAAATCTGGATTGTCGTCAAGTCTACCTCCAACTCAAATTTCATCAATAAGCACTTCAGCAGCTAGTCAAATGCAACAGGTGTTTCTTTGTTCGCCTATCAGCTTTGAATTAGGAAGTTTATGTAAATCATTATAAGCTAGGTTACTGTTGTGCTAAATATGCACTAATTCAACATCGAGAAATAATATTTTTAAGTTTACTGGTATGAACAGCAGTACACTTCGAGAAGGGTCATCAATAAGCAATGCACTTCCAACTAGTGCCTCACATGGAAATAATCAAGACCCTGGTCGAAGGAAACTAATTCAGTTACAATTGGTGTTGCTTTTGCATGCACACAAATGTCAGCAAAGGGAAAGATCTGCGGTACCTATTTATCCTAACAATTTGACCCTTTGATCTGATTAATGAATATCATTGTTAAACATTAATTATATGTGGTTTAGATTTTGATTTCGTTATTGAATACTACGTAAGCATTTTTTTTTTTTGCTCAGAAATGATGAGTGTGGGATGAAACTTGCGGAAAGAGTTGAATTTCTGTTTATCTTTGTTGTAGCTTATTCTCAGTAATTTGAAATACTAATTTTTGGATGATGATTGGTGCCTGTTTTAGGAGGGTGCGAATGGACGATACACTTGCACTTTACAGCATTGCCCAACGATGAAGGGCGTATTACAGCATATGACGTCATGTAATAGTGGAAGTGCTTGTAATTGTATGCTTTTTCTCTTTTGATTTGATTCCACTGAGTCTGCATCGGTATAAGAAAGTAATCTGTTTATATTAGTATTTTCTGTTACAGCTATCATTACTGAAGTATTATTATTTGAGGAAACGTAAGCTTATTGATTAAAACACTTATTCATGAACTGATATTCAGCAAGTTACTAGAAATCATACTTTTGTATCATAACATGACTCACAAATGCAATTTCAGTTATGATTTAATACTTTCATTCTCAATTTTGATAGTGTTTCACGAATTTGAGATATAAACATAGGTCATCACCTAAGTAAATTAGCATGCATTCAGATGCAGCGTATTTTAATAAATTTTCAGATCCCCATTGTCCATCATCACGACAGATTATCTCACACTGGAAGAACTGTGTGCGTGATGACTGCCCTGTATGTACACCATTAAAAAGTAGACAAAATGTTGTGCAAACAACGGATCGGCGAACTATTTCCGGTAACTTTATGAACTTAAAACTTTTGAACCGCATTAAGCACACGAAAAAAAAAAACATTTCAACAAGAAGGAAATTATTTGAACTCTAATTCAGGTGCTGAATCTTTTGGCTCTGCTAGTATAGGATCAACTCAATCAATGCAATGTGGACCAAATAGTACCACAGACGTAGAGGGTGTTAGTATACCCAATCGAATCACTTCACAGTCCGGTCCTGTCACTTCTTTGCCGCCAAATACAAACACACAAAACGTTCCAACGTTCGATACTCCAGTCCCAACAGCAAGCAATGCTTTTCTTATAGACTTCAACCCAACGAAGTAAATGTTATGGTTGATTATTTTCAAGCTAATTAATTCCATTCCAAGCAGTGCTCATAAGTTCAAAGCAGCTCTATTCGTTAAATATTTCAGTGATCCGTTTCGGTCACCAAACCCCCCAAATAAATTGGTGCCGTCTGTAGGGAAAACTTCCAGTATTTCACTTGCTTCGAAAGACATCATTGGTTTGCCACCTCCAGATGCACCAGCAGTCAAGAAATTATGGCAAAAAGAGGTAACCGAAGATCTTCGAAATCATTTGGTCCAAAAACTTGTGGAAACTATATTTCCATCTCCTGATCCTGCATCAATTCACGATCAGCGTATCAAAGATCTCGTCAACTATGCTCGAAAAGTTGAACGAGAAATGTTTGAATTAGCCAATCACCGCGTAAGCTAAATTCATTCATAAAGCTATTAGCAATTGACTAAAAAATATGGATTTTCTAAAAATACTTTAAGATATCTTTAATGCAAAAATACATACTAATTTGCTGCTGAAACATATCTGATGAAATTGCGAAGCGAAATTATAAGAGTAGATAAGATACTTTTTCAGGGAGAATATTATCATCTGCTGGCAGAAAAAATTTATAAAATTCAAAAAGAACTGCAAGAAAAGAAGATCAAAAGGTTACATGAACAAGGACAAGTGGGTGCTGTAGTTGGCGTACAGCCACCTCAGCCAGGTGGTTCGTCGTTTAATTATGTAGTGTACAAGATTGACATTTGGCTCAGAAACTTATTTCACTTAATCTTGATCATTAGAGTGAAATTTTACTTCTCTCTCGGTCTCATCATATTTTTGTTTTTGAATATTGAGCTGGATAAAGTACATATTGTCATCATTATCATGTTTCACTACATTATTGTTCTTTTTTCTCAGTGGATTTTGACATGCCTGGACCACCGAATCGAACAACTCCATCATTCCAACCAAATATTGGTATCAATCCACAGCAAAGGAATGGATTGTCTACCTCAGCATGTAAGAGGATATTTCTTACTCTTAATTAGATATCGTTTTTGTCAGCTATCATTTTTGTAATTGGATGAAATTTTTGAGGTACGGGTGGAAATGCTATGACGAATGGTCAGGCTGTGAGTTCAGGGATAAAAATGGAAGTGCCTGATGATGTGACTATCGGTACTGAACTAACAAGTACTACAGATGTCCTAGGATGTTCCTGTAGGTTTTAAGGAAAGCTGTGTAAAAAATAGTAAGAGTGGACCAAAAAAACCCGGAAGATAAATGGATTTTTTTTCATCATGGGTCAAGTTTCTAATGCTGATTAAATTTTTACATCATTAAGTTCATTAAATTCTAGTGAAACCTGGAACATCGAATACAGTAAATGGCGAAAAAAGTAGGTCATCGATAGGTGTTACGAAAACTGAGGTCAAAACTGGTAAAGCTGATAATAAAGGGGATGTAAAAATGGAAGAAAGAAAGGAGTTACCTGACAAGGTTATCGTTTGTGATATATATAAAATTACTGAGTTTGAGCGAATACTGATATTTACTTGAAAACTGTGAAGTATATAACTCGGGCAGTTTAAGGTATTCGATGCAAACGAATTACGAAACAATTTGAAACCGGTATTAGATAAGCTTCTCAGTATGGAAGAATCAATACCGTTCAGAATTCCAGTAGACCCTGAAATTCTTGGCATTCCGGTAATGACTGGTCTTTTATGAGCCTTTTAAGTTCTAATACTTGTTTTCAGAATTTGTAGTTGAGACGCATATGAATTACAGGATTATTTCGATATTGTGAAGAAACCGATGGATTTGTCAACAGTTAGTCGAAAACTGGATACCGGAGAGTATAAGAATCCATGGGGTTTCAATGATGACATGTGGTTGATGTTTGATAATGCTTGGCTTTATAATCGGAAGAACTCGAAAGTGTACAAATATTGCAATAAGGTTTGCAGAAAAATGAAACAAAAAGTCTGAATTAGAAGAATGGAAGAAAATTAAACTGAAAGCCATAATATCTGTTTTGAAAAATATAATCGAAAGGCCATTTTATAGCTAAGTGAAGTGTTTGTGGAAGAAATTAATCCAGTTATGCAAAAGATGGGTTATTGTTGCGGGCAGAAATTGTCATTTACGCCTCTAGCACTGTTTTGTTATGGGCAGTCGATGTGTACGATTGCTCGAGATCAAACATATCACGTTTATGAAACAACGTAAATAATATATCAAGAATTTTTAGTAAAGACTTTTCATTTTATTTTGAATATAATGAAAATCGCTCTAACATCGTTTATTTATGTTTTTGATTAAATGAATTGGAATCTCGGTATGAAATAATTTTGAAAATGACTAAACTAAACTGCAAATATGTGGAAAAGAAAATACATGAAAGTCAATTTGATTGTTAAAAATTGCTCTTGTGTATATTTTTCTCCTGCTTACTTCAGATCCACTCAGTATCTTGTAACAGTTTCGGAGCGTTATACTTATTGTACGAAATGTTTTGAAGCTTTACCGGAAAGTGGAATAAGTTTGAGTGAGAACCCAAATGATACATCGAAGTAACTTTCATTTTTTGATAATATAAAATTTTAAAATTCTGTGTTTCTTTACTGCCCATTTAATATAAAGGAGTAAGATTGATCGATCTTGCATCAATGAAGTTGATTGCAGCTTGCATCAATGAAGTTGATTGCAGATCTTTGGAAAGTTGAACCATAACATAAATCTGGTTTTCAGCATGGTACCAAAGTCAAAATTTGTACAAATGAAGAATGATCAAATCGACTTTGAACCTTTTGAGAAATGTATAAAATGTTTCCGAAAATGGCACAGAGTTTGCGCTCTTTTCAGCAAAAAAGTTAGTGAAATAAGAAAAAAATTTTTCATTCATTTTTTTGGAAATTTGCGAACAAATGTTATTATAAGTCGTAGAAACACTTACTTTCATGCAAGTTTTTGAATTTTTTGAAACTGTAGCTATTTAAGAAATAAAGGATCAGTAATAAGCTCTTAGAAATGATCAGCTAATAATAAAACCTGCTGTTATATATTTATAGTAGTGAAATGACTATCAAATTTAAGTTAACTTTCATTTTCTACTTTTCAGGTTTTTCCAGATGGTTTCATTTGTGCAACTTGTCGTCATGAGCAGAATTTGGCACTAGCAGAAAACCGTTTCACAGCTAAGAAATTACCACATTGTCAGTTGTCAAGATTTATTGAAGAACGTGTAAATAAATTTATGAAAAGTAATCCAGCTGGTAAAGATTACGAAGTGATCATCCGCGTACTTTGCGCAGCCGATAAGGAAGTTGAAGTGAAACCTCTAATGAAACAAAAGTAAAGAAATTGTTAATAGCTTTATTATTATAACACATAATTCGTTGTAACTATTGTATGGTCATGTACCTGTCAATTTTAGTACTATTTATTAAATTTTCGAAACCAATCGAAAATAATCAATCTAATCATTGTACTTGTTACATATTATTTTTTAAATATTTAGATATGGTCCTCTTGGTTTCCCGGAAAAATTTCCTTACAGAACGAAAGCAATCTTTGCTTTCGAAGTTATTGATGGCGTAGAAGTATGTTTTTTTGGTTTGCACGTACAAGAGTATGGAAGTAATTGTCCACCACCAAATAGGAGGTATTTATTAGATTGTTTTTCTTTTTCTGAAGAAGGTTCTGTATTATTCTTCAAAAAAAAAAGTAGAGTTTTTCTTAAATTTTCTTCGTTTATTTTGCTTGTTTCAATTTTTTCAGTTATGCAATATTTCCTCTTGTTTCAGAAGAGTGTATATTGCTTATTTGGATTCCGTGCATTTTTTCCAACCGCGCCAGTTGCGTACAGAAGTGTATCATGAGATTTTATTAGGTTATCTAAACTATGCGATGATGTTAGGTTATACAATGGCCCATATTTGGGCGTGTCCACCATCCGAGGGAGATGACTACATTTTTCATTGTCATCCACCCGAACAACGGATACCAAAACCTAAGCGTCTTCAAGATTGGTACAAAAAAATGTTGGACAAAGGTGTTGGAGAACATACTGTTTTTGACTATAAAGATATATATAAACAAGTAAGATTTATGAAATTAAATATTAAATTAGATTGTTTCCATCTCCAAGTCTTATGGGTGACCTGTTTTAATTGCTGATTACTTCGGTCTATGCAATGAATATGGTCATATCACTATTTTTGCTCTGTTTTTTGTTATCATGGCAGAGTCAGCAAGTTTAGATATTTATTGCACAAATTTAAATTTTGGATTTTCAAAATCACCAGTGTTTATAACTTTTTAACTTTAGTTTTTTTTTTCTGTTTTCAGGCGCGAGATGAGAATTTAGTGACGCCGATGGAATTATCTTATTTTGAAGGTGATTTTTGGCCAAATGTAATTGAAGATTGTATTCGTGAAGCGCAGAATGAAGAGCAAGAGCGTAAGCGTCAAGAAGAGGCTGCTCGTCAAGAGCAGCAGCATGCAGAGGATGAAGATGGTGATGATTTGTTCAATGATGGTGATAATGGAAAAAGTAAGAAAAACAGGTGATCATTTTGACTTTTTGTTTATATGAGTGCTGTTGTCGATGAAATTCTTGTCTATGTTTCTGAGTATGGAATGAACTATGTGAAAAATAAGCTGGAAGACTTTTTAATAGGGATCTTATTTCAGCAAAAAGAAAAATAATTTAAAAAAGGGTAATGCAAAAAACAAGAAAAAAGTGTGTTCACAAACCGGCAATGAAGTCACTGATAAATTATACATAAACTTTGAAAAACATAAAGAAGTGTTTTTCACTATTCGACTCATGAGTCCACAGTCGGAACTGTCAGCACAAAACAATGAAATAAAGGTTATTTTTTTGAATTTACATCTGAATTCCTTATTGACTTCCATTTTGTTGGCTGTCCTTTCAGAAGTAATCTTGATATGAAATAAAATATCTTAAAACTCGAAAAAATGATTTGTTGACATTGCTTTATCAATATAATATTTAATAATTATCAGCAACTCTCAAATTTTTTTGTATTGTCAGGACCCTGATCCATTGATAGCAAGTGATCTTATGGATGGACGTGATACATTTTTAACTAGGGCTCGTGATGAGCATTGGGAGTTTTCGTCGTTACGTCGTGCTAAGTATTCTACCATTTGCTTTTGCCATGCTTTGCACAATCAGGAGAAGGGCGAGGGACTTTCATACACTTGCAATAGTTGTCAAAAAACAGCTATTTGGCATTGTACTACATGTGAAGTAAGGTTTTAGATGTTTCGAAGCGGAATCCTATTTTGTCTTATTGTGCTGAAACACTCTTTTGTCTTACTACACTTTCTGCTTGCTGTGCTGATTACAATGTTTTATAGGATTTCGATCTCTGCAACAAATGCTATGAAACAATGTCACATCCGCATAAGCTGGAGAAGGTTAGTACATTAGTCGAAGAGGAAGATAAACATGATTCAAGTAATTCACGAACCGAAAGTATTCAGGTAATTATTCCATTATTGTATATAGAGTTTTTCAGAATTTGTGAATGGGATTTTTCAATTTTTCTTTCCACCATCTTCGTAAATTTATTTTACAGCGTTGTATCCAATCGTTAGTACATGCTTGTCAATGCCGCGATGCCAATTGTCGTCGTTCAACGTGCCATAAGATGAAGCGTATTGTGCAGCATACCAAAGGTTGCAAGAAGCGACAAACTGCAAATTGTGCTATTTGCAAACAGCTTATTGCACTATGTTGCTATCATGCAAAACATTGTAACGGAACCTCTTGCCAGGTATCCAGTCTATTTTTTCACTTGGTGTAGCTTAATGTTTTTAAGAATTTACCTGACAGAAACGATTTTAGTTAGTACGTGACGTTCAATATTTCTTAAATATATCAAGCTTTTTTTTCAGGTACCATTTTGTTTGAATATTCGGCAGAAATTACAAGAGCAACGTAGATCTCAGAATCGCCGTGCTGATATGATGATGCGTCGGCGCATGGATATGCTTTCTAATGGATATGGTGGTACTAGTACACCAGGTCCATCACAAACTGCTGGTTAGTAATCGGTTTGGAGATTGATTCTGAAATTGAATAGATATACGCCTGTTAAATCATATAAGATGAAAAATTCTTAATTATACAAAGACTCTATTTGGAGTTACTTATTGCTGTAAATACAGGTGGTAGCGTGTTTTCCATTTTTCCGTCATCGTCCTGCCTTTTAAATTCGTGGGTTATAAGTCGTCATTTGGCTATGTAATAGAAATCGTTCTAGAGTTGAATATGAATAAAATAATTTTTGAGAATAATTGCATAAATTACTTCTCAGTCATCTGGTCCTTCAGGTTTGTCACAACCAGTAACAACTCATCATGGTCCTGGGACATTACAAGGTTATCAAAGTACAGGTATGACGCATCTGCAGCATATGCAAGTAGGGCAACCACAGAATATTATTTCACCTGGACAACAGCAAATGACGCAGATACAGCTACAACAACATCAGTATCATGGCAAAGGTTAACTAATATTAAATTAAAGTGTATGATTGAATTAGGGTATTTATGCTTGTTGTTTTGAAAATATTATTGGTTATAGAAGTAGAACCAATCATTTTTCAGTACTGGTAAGAGTAATTTGCATTATTTTTAGTGACATCAAGTAACTGCACGCTTCATTTCTTTATATCTCAAGCATAAAAAGATAGTTGATAGCTTTTTTTTTGGAATTTTTTCTTATAAGACAGCTGTCATAATCCATAAAAGCTGAAATCAGTTGTCATTTAAAGGCATTGAATTCATAAGATTATGGATGTGATTATAAACGAAATTGTGAATGTTAGTAAATTGCTGCTAAATTAATTATAACTATCAGTTATATTAAGAAATTATTTATTCATACTGCAGTCACATATAATCTGTTATTATCATCGCTTTACACTACTGCATTAATTTTCTTTATTTATATATATAAGTAATTAACTTATCACTATCAGTTATCTAGGTGGAGGTCTAAGGGGAAACTCTCAAATGCATATGATAGGAGTGCCAACAACACTGCAGCAGAGTCATTCAATCTCACAAGTTCAGCAGCAACAAGCAACACATCAGCAAACTGTGCGTATGAATATGGTTCGTTTAAAGATTGTGCATGTTTTCATTTCTTTTTGACGCGTAGTATTTTTCATAAGTGACAAATATGCTGAATGATGTTTTATAGAATAATTGTTGGTAACCATACTTATGAATAAAACTTATAATGACTTCTCAGATGCAAAAAGCTGCTTTGGAACAAACGGTGATTGATTGAACAACAGAATTATTAATTACGATAATGTTGAAAGCAAATTTTTTTGCTGTTTATTAATATAAATTGTTCCAGACACCACAGATAAGTAGTATGCAGAGGTCGGGAATGGCTGGACAAATGCAGCATGCCCAGCAACCGTTAAATCCTCCTCCATATGGACGTGGTGGTACTCAGCAAAATGCTTATATGTCGGGTACAGCAGGACCATCTTCTAGTTATGGTAGCAGTAGTGGACAGTCAATAATGATTGGGCAAAATATGTCACAAAATTCTCAAGCACCAGCAATCATGCAGCAAGGAATGCAAAATTTACGTGGTAAATTCTCCAAAAGCGAATATTATCTAGACATAAATTGCATGTTCTTGTCAGTGGAATGAGATGAAAGATCAAATTATTCAAAGTATGCAATATATGTGATTCTTCCTCACTTTGCAGCTAAAGTGTATACAGGACAACCTATTGATCGCACTACACTGCAGCAAGATCCACAAATGCAAGCAATATTAACGAGGTTTAAAAATGCAGAACGAACAGAAGACAAAGATAAAGTATTGAATGATTTGAAAAAAACTCCTCATCTTTTTGCTGCTTTTTTCAAAATGACCAGTAATGATAGAAGTAGTGGAGATGTAAGTTTTTAATACATTTAATGCTGTTTCTAATGTATCAAATAATATTTTCTTTGAAAATAGGAAGTAATTTTTTTCAGAGAAGTACAGTTGTCATAATTTCATTCTTCAGATTATGCAGGGCATAAATCAGCAGCAACTCAATGCTATGCAGCAGCAACAACAAGGATTGATGAGACAGCCACAGGTAAATTTACAAATTTAAATCGAAAGGTTGCTAGAGGTAATGTAATTTGTATTCTGTGGTTCATTATTATAGTCATTTGGATTAGTTAACTTTTGTCTGTTTCTTAAGATGGTCACTCAGCAAAGCGGGCAATGGCAGCAGGGTACAGTATCTCAGCAACAGTTTTACCAACAACAACAGCCACAAATATCACAAAGTAATCAGCAGCAACCTAGGGGTCCAGGAGGTCAATATGCTTCCATAAATTCACAAACTCAGTTAAGCGGTACTACAATGGCACAGCCTCAGCCACAACCACAATGGCAGCAGCAGTTCCAGCGAAATCCGCAACCTGTAAGTCCTGCAATGCAGTCTCAATTTAACCAGGTGATTTGCTTTTTTCTTTTCTTTACTAAGATCATAATGATTGTAAATATAAAAGGAAAGAGTGCTTAAAACCATTTCATTTCTTAACCCAATAATACTCAGTTTCTAAATCCAATAATACTGGTCGGAATTTCTTAAGCACTATTGGATATTTTATAGTGTTCTAATTTTTTCCGTACTGATTTTTATCTAAGTGCGCTATGTGAACTATTTTTCAGCTAAAAGTCAAATTACAGGTCCGTTCACCTCCAGTCGGCCGTTCACCATCTGTAGGTAACGTCGCCCAGTCATCACTGATGCAGCCTGGTACGGCACAGCCAACTGTACAGCAAATGCAACAAGGGACTGTTAATCAAGATCAGCAACCGTATAGATGACATTTAGCGAATACTGTTGCTGGTTTTTTTACTTATTTTGTTGCAAAATAATGATGTGCTCAAATTCAGAATGTTTTGAGGAATATTCTTTTAATGTTTTTCTAGTTTAGTCATGAAGTGTTGAACACTTGTCAGCGGGCATGTAACGTATACTGAATTGAGCATATAAGTTATTATCGGTGTTTAGTTAAGCGTGTTTGATTTTCCCGGTTGCTCCCTTGTTTCCTTTACTTTATTCACATGCATTGCTGCCATAGCGGGTGATCCTTTTTGATGACGGCTCACTTTTTTTGTTTAGCTCCAAAGTTGTTGTTGTTCTTGTTCTACTTTGCTATTATAAATTGATTATATCCCTATAATTTTTTGCAACTTTTTTTTGTAATTTATTTAAAGATAACTACTACAGTTATGATTATTTCAAGTATCCATTTTTCACTACTTTTAATTTTGGAGAGTGTTTATTTCATAGCATCGTACGAAGCATAGATTTGAATGTCATTAAATTTAAGTTAGAGTATAATTCTCCTTGTCTCCTAATTTTTCAGTACATTTTTATGTTTAGTTAGCTTAAAAAAAGTAAGGGTCGGGGTTTTAAAGAGATTTTGTTGATCTCGGATTTAAATATAATGATTTTCAGAAATTTATTTATCCCACAGATTTTATAGTTTTTTCACTATCGTAATTGGATAATGATTCGAAAGATGGGGAGAGCACGGGTAGTTTTGAAAGAGTTAGCTTGCGCATAAGTTTAGAATTGTTTTTTCTACTTTGTTACCTTTTGGTGCCTGAAAAAATATGACATTGTTACCTGGTGCGTTATCTAACATCTACAAAGATGCTCTTTTAAGTAAACAGTTGTTATCCTATTATTACAGTTACTATAGCGCTTGCTACTTCTACTCTCACTTCTAATTGCTGCTACTGATTTAGTAAAAAATGCTAGCACATTTTTTGTTCATTTTTTAAAATTGAAATCTGAGATAGAGAGAGAGTTGGATTGAAAATATTAGTTACCCTATTTACATGTATATAAATAAGTCAAGCACGTACTTTACGTCTATCAGTTCCGACCTGTGATGTTTAAATTAGATAATCATATGTATGTATATCTCTATTTTATTGATAACCTTCAAGTTTGTACTTCATTGCGAATCTACTTTCATCAATTAAGTGCGCATGCTTTTCATATTTTCTGACTGCCTCTCTTACTGGAAAATAAGTACCTGATCGCACGTTAGTGTGGTTTTTTTTTTCTCACTTTGATAGTAATTACATCATGGGAAAATCAGTGTTTTTTTATTTGTTGTACTTGTTTGAAAATATGAAAAAGGCCGTTCTGATTTGTAAGCATCGCTTGAAACTATCAGTTCTTAAGATTTCGGAATGATAGAATTGTGGTACTTCAATATTGTAAATTTTACCAACTATCAGCGACTGATTGGACAGATGGTGCATTTTATTATCAGACAATTTTCAGCACTTCAATATTGGTATATACTTTATTCTGCAACTATGATTTTTGTCGTTGTATAAGAGTTGCGACTTGATGTTATCATGGAATGTTGAACTATAATTAATCGGTAAGAGAAATTTTGGGGTAGAAGTGATGTTTTTTATTTTCAAGTATTAGATAAGGCTTTGACCTGCAGTAGTTATGAGTTTTATTTAGTTAATAATTTATCCACTCGTATACTTAATTTTTTTTTCTTAGTTTGGCTAACATGTGACGTATGGTAATTTTGTGTATTTGTATACCTTTCAGACCATTTCCCTTTACAATTTCCCGAACTTATTAAGTTGCTGCGTTTTAGTATTCAGTTCAGCTACTCATTTAATCAGTTTACTTAGTGTCTGTTTTAGTCATTTTATTAAATTGTCACATTTGATTGTAGTAACACTTGTTTTGTTAGGATTGTTATACAAATTCAGTTTATTAGCATTGTCTCATAGTTTTTTTTTTTTAATTCTATAAATGCTTCATCTCATATCACTTTTATGTGAAATCTGTTATTTCCATTTGATAAAATAATTGATTTTAGTTGATTGTTCGTTTATCTCTCCTGCCTCTCTCTCTCTCTACAAATTTGTTGAGTTTATGCATCTTAATTTTGAAAAACTATTTAATGAGATCAGTGGATATTTGCATGTATTATCATACTTTTGATATTACTGCAAAAGTTTCCTTTTCAGTTAATTAGTCAAGTGAGGGGAGGTAGTATTTGTTATCAGTTAGGGTTGATTTGAAGAGACTGAAAGTTTGGTTGGTAACATCTACTGAAAAATATTTTAGGGCTTATTTAAGACATTAAGAGTGATAAAATGTTGGTCAAATCGCGGGGCTTTGTCAGAAAATGTGCTTATTATTATGGGTATTTTGGTTGCACGTTTTTGGAGATACAGGATTAGGTTGCCGTAATGATACCTAAAAGCATGTCTTTACAGATATTTTTCCGCATTTTTCAATTGACAATGTTCACTGTTTGATATTTTAATTTGAGAATTTGGATTTATATTTATTTGTTCTTACTTTAAGCGTTCCCATAATTGTTTTTCAGTTTTCGTTTTTATTTGTATCTTTCCATCCTAATTTACCATGCAACATTGTAGTTGGTTGTATTGTATTTCAGAAAAGATTTGTTCATATTCAGATGGTGTTTTTCGTTTTATTTCTAACTGAACTTATAAAATGTTTTATTGATATGCTGGAATGAGCTGAAAAAATGTCATGATATTCTATGGGCGGCATTTTTACCAACAAAAAATTAGAAAAAAGTGGGAGTAAACAAAGGGCATAACAGTTAAAGATTCAGAAAAGTAACTGACGGCATTCATTTCAAACGTTGGACTTTCTTCTGGATTTGTGGGGACGAAATTTCAGTCGGCACTTGCGTGATGTGAGGAATACAACTAGATTATTGATGTAGGGTGTTGTTTCAGGAACAGAACAACATCTTTCACCACGAGGCATTGTGTTTGTATTGTATTTCAGAGGAAATTTGGGTGTATGGAGCGTACGGGCCTAGTTACTTTTTTTATATTGTATGAGTCGAGAGTCGTCGATACTTTGGTTATTTCAGAATTTGAAGTCTGGTGAGAGAAGTTAGGGTGGTTAAAAAAACTTGCATTGCCTTGAGCGTTTACTTGAATGAAGTAGCGGATATGTGTCATTATATATTTGGGTAACAATTATCCATGAGGAATATTCGTCCGAGGAACCAATGTTGAAATTTGTTATAAAGTATTGTAGGGAACAGTATTTTATGTATGATCTTGATTTTTACTTCCATGGGAACAATTCTTGGATTTGGTGTGTTATAAAAGTTTCTCATAAATTTTTGATCCAATTGATGATTATTATTAGATTATGTTGATTGAGAAGGGAGTGCTGATAAATCCCGAATTTTCATTATCGCTGCTACTGCTTCTTTTAGATCTGTTGATTTGAAATTAGAATGCTCAAAATTCTATTTCATTTTTGCTTTTTTAACTATTATTGAATTTGCAATCATTAAATATACTTGGAAGTGCCAAAAACAATAATTCAAATTATTATAGTTTCTGCAAATGATTAATTAATAAAACCTCGTAATTAGTTTAATTTTTTATTTTTGTCTCTTGAAGAAACTTGTTCATAAATACTTCGAAAAGTTTTTTATGGATCTTGGTAACAAATTTTCTTTTTATTTTCTATTCAGTGAAACAAACAAACAAGGATTGGAAACTATTTGTTGTTAAATTGGTAAGGTCAGAGTCTGTGAAAAAGTCGTCACCATCAACTATCGATTACGTTGGAGACTATCATCACTGCTGTCGTCATCAATCACTGCCTTCTGAAAATATATGATGGATACATATTTACGAATCCCGATTACCTTGTAAATGAATACTGTGTGAATGAATAAGCATCAAGCATAACATATTTTGATTAGATAAGTTTTCATTATGTACTGTTTCTGTTAAAGATTTAGTTGTTTGAGCTTCAGTAACATTCAGTAAATATTGCAGATTTCAAACAGTCATAGTTGTAACAATAGCAAGTCAGTAGGTCTCACAATCATTTCCATTAATATTTTGATTAGTAGTATTTCGAACATTTTCATTACTTCCACTTGTAATTGCAACTGTCATATTCTGTTCTGATATCAAATTTTTGCTTTACACTCTTAATTACTGTGCACTAGTGATAAGTTAGTCATTTGTTTGACTAATAAATGTGATAAATTAATATCAATATTCTAAAACTAAAGAGCAAATGGTAATGCTGGTATTGAAAAAATAGATATCATTTATGACAATGCAAATGACTAAATTATTCATATTTCTTCCATGGTCGGTTGACTAATTAATTGCTGCTACAGTTTTTGCCATTTCTCAGTTAAATGATTTACTTGAACTGAATAGTTAAAATTTCTAGCAAACTTTGAAGACGGGTTATTTTTGCACAGAAACGATTTTGAATGATTAGTCTAAAGCAATACTTTTTTCATGATACTTTTTGTGTAACAAGGACGTTTTCATAAATTTAAGCCATACAGCATGAGGAATTCGATTATTTGTTATAAAATTGACTCTATATGTAATATTTTGGAAAAGCTGTTTAAAAACTCTTGAATATTTGTAATAAAACGTTTTTTCGATGACATTTTGACTTTGGCATTTTCTGATGATATTGATGCTTTCCTTATCACTCAGGTTTAAAAATTAAAATTTTTTTAATAAAATACTTTTTATTGCTTCTGTAAAAGTTTATATGGCTAGTGATGTTGAAAGTGACTGACAAAATCTGCTAAATTTTTACTCAAGAATAGAAGAATATGAATTCAGTGCTGTATATTTCTATTTTGAAGACATTTATTTCGGAGTATTACTTTTCTTTCAGAATAATTTCCGATGCCTAAAAAACCTTCCAAAATCTTATTTATTCAATTGGATAGTCATTTAGCGATATTACCCGAGATCTCTGCAAATTTCATTTGCAATTATCCAACGAATCGCGTTATAACCAAACCGGAATTAAAAATCCATTGTTTCCATATTTCTCTCACAAAAAGCTGGAGAGAGTAATTTGCCAGAGGCGAGAGATTGAGAGATTGGCTGCGAGATAAAAATTTCTTGGAGAAGAGAGATTGAGAGTGATCATCTTCCATGAAAACAAGTACCACTGCTCTAGTGAGAATAAAAACAATTAGTTAAGTGAATAATTATGCTCTCTTGATGGTATCCATTCGATTAAAACTATATTCTTTAACAACTAAGCAAGTATTCAAGAATCTCCAAATTTTTATATATATAACTGTTGTCTTTCTTGTGCACTTTTTGCTGAAGAAAAGTACTTTCGTTTGAAACTTAAAATAAGCATTTATTGTCTCTAAATTAAAATATGCTAAGCGGTTTATTTGAAAGATTTGCGCTTTGATTAGCATTGTCAATAAGTAGAAATTGTTTAATAATTTTTGATGCCTAAAAAACCTTCCAAAATCTTATTTATTCAATTGGATCGTCATTTAGTATTGTAAATAATATGAGCTTTCAATATCAAATCTTGATTTGATCGGATTTCCTAGTTTAAATCTCTGAAAAAATATAAGTTCTTGACTGAAAATGGAACCTGCAATGCAATAAACATTTTCATCCGAATAAAAATTGCCGTGTTTTGACACTGCAGTTAAAATACCTATTAGTTGTTTATAATGTAATGAAGGTTTTTATGTGGAATTAATTTATTTTCCCCTAAGAATATTTGTGTGGTTTGGGTTGAACACTTAAAGTTTCAGATTTCGTGATGACAGATTATAAACCGAAGATACTAGTTTCTTGAGCTGTAAAAATCGATTTGAATTGCTGACCATAAAACTCTTTTCAGTTTAACATACCACGGAATTTCCTCCACAAACAAAATAAAAAACTAAAGCGTAGAAAGAAAAAGTTGAGGAAGCGAAAACAGTATTTGAAAAAGTGAAAAGTATATAATTAGTCAGAACACAATTAGCAAAAAAATGTCATTTGCAAGACGACATACGCATGCATGAAAACACTAATTCACATATTTCCTTAATTTTTTACCCACTTACTTACTATTTGATAACTTACTTGCTTACTTATTTTTCTTACATATTTAATGAAGTATATTATGTCCATTATGACAAGATGGTTACTTATTTGATTCGCGACAATGATATTTTTGCGCTGACGTATTAAAATAATAATGCTTACTTCATAAATACGTTACTTATTCACTTCTTGAATCAATCACTTAAGCATCAAAGTATGATAATATTTTACAATCCCGTTTTTCTGTAACAGTCATCAAGTAAATAAATACCTGTATTTTTTGAATAGAGCGCCAAGTTTTGAAACTGAAAAAAGGCAGACTTTTTTGATAACTCAAACTTTAGTGATAGCATAAAGCTGGAATCCAATCCGAAATGGCATCAAACTTTTTATTTTGTTGATTATGAATTTCAAATGAATGAAAAAATTTGATCTGATATTAAATAGAAACATGCCTTTTTCAACTTTCGGCAAATCAAACAATATTGTTCAAACACAAGCTGCTTACTACTTTTTATTGGACTATTGCATGGACTATTAATAATTGTAGAAAGAAGTTTTAAATTAAAAATATATCAAAATTAGAAATATATATTTGTAAATATTACAAGCCACTTAAGTAATAATAAATTTTGCCAAAAAAAAGATTCTGTAATTGAGTAGCACGATGTTTATTAACCTTTTATCTTTACTTTCATTCTAATGACGAGTTATTTTCTGAAACCCATCATGCCCACACTTCCTGAACTTTAACTCCATCAGTTTTTATCATTATTCTTAATTTTAACTCAATATGCCCTTACTGCAAATATTCCATCTTGCAATATTTTAAATATGCAGAATCTGTTTCGTTTTCTTACTTTTAACTCTAGCAGTCTCAACAATTTTCAAATAAGCTTTTTTTCTTGTCGTAATTAGGTATTCTGAGATAAAAAATTGAGCTGCCCAATTTTTCCTTCTGAAAAAAATTTGCATTGCTTTTAGTTATTGATCAGTTAACATGATCACACTTCTCACTTATGAATAATCATTTCAAATTAAAATAATTTTTCCAACCTTTGTTCATTCTTCGTCCTTACTGTTATCAACGGGCTTATGGAGCAGCAGTAAATACGGCATAATTTAAAATATTCTGATCACAACATTTTTAACTTAATCAACTCCACTCTTTTAAATTTGTAAGCAATAAGTGATTCAATCTCCAGATTGATTTTTGATGATATCACTTTTACTTAGTCCATTCAGGATTCTGTATAAAAAATACCGATAATAATTAGAAGAGAAATAATTTCAACATTCAAATTATAATGGAAGTAATACATTGCTGAGCCAATATTGCCAAATGAAATGCTAATATTGTAAAGTTTATTAGTTCACGAAATTATTACGGAATAATGCAAAATCATTGATTTTTTTGATGGTTTCAAGCTTTGTATGCATAACTCATTTAACAAATACATTAGTTAGTGATTAAGTAGCCATATTTGAAACCATTTGATGGGAATGAATTTGTGCTGACTAAAGCATTTATTTGTTAGGTCACATTCAAATTTGCTAATATTAATATTATTAATACATTTTCGCTTTACTTTTGTCAAAAATAAAAGAAGAGAGATTGAAAAGGCTATCGTTCAATTGTATTATTTGTACCTTCCACCTGTTTTGTATTTTCTGCCACCGATTACTATCCACACTTTTTCCTCCCATTTCTTACTTCAACAATTTTTTCTCTTACTTTTTCTGCGTCTTCCATAATTTATTTCTAAGCTATCATACTTTTATTCATTTAATGCATCAGTAATTAATTATTCAGTTACTGAATTTATCATCATAACTTTTACATTATTACTGTTAGCAATATCATTACTGAGATTTCTGCTACCAATAATAATATGACTTTCACTCTTAGATAAATCACCAATTTGAAAAAGTGGTAAGTCAAGTTAATTTTGAATTTTGTATTCTGTTTTTTTTAAATCTCTCAGCATTGAGATGTTCATTATTTGAAATTTTTTCAATGAATATTTTGGTTAAATTTTGGTGAACTATCATGAGCAGTCATCGAAATTACTTCACTTTGTCATTAGCATTAAATAAGCTTATTGCTTTATTGTATGGGAAAAAATCTTTTATTTCTAAATAATCTTGGCTAATTTCTGATGACTTTTTTGCGATATTTTGCTAGTCTTTGAAATCTTACCAATTTTTATTTTTTTACTCTTTTATATTCAAACTTTTCTTCATTTAACGCATTGGATTCGTGCTTGAAAACTTGAAACAACAATAAACTTCTTATAATTTGACTCATTAGAGCATTGATGTTGTTGCGATGAACATTGTTATTATTTGCAAAGGTTAGCCATTCGAAAACAACTCACAGTACTCAAATAGTAATCTGAAATAATAAATACAGTGTTTCATTAATGCGTTCAATAATTGTTTGCTTGACCGAAAAATCCACCTTCAAATGCTCTATTTATTAAACACAGTTGTTCAAAACCTAAGTGGATGTGGATTTTCACAGTAATAATAACAATAATAATAATAATAAATAATGATAATAATAATAATAATAATAAATAATGATAATAGTTGTAGTATTATAGTAGAAATGATGGTAATAGTATGACAGTAAACTACTTTGAGTGCATATGTTTATTCTCAGGAAGAGAACTGGCCGGTTACAGTTGTAAATTTTGATATTTACCCAATTCCATCCTTGAACTAATTTTTCTTTTCTTTATTCATTTCTTTCTTTACTCACTTACGAATTACAAGGTAAGTAACATTTGGTTATTTATACAAATTTTTATTACTCTACTAAAACTTTTAGGAGCAACAAATAATTATGATCATAATTATAGAAATATATTAAGTACACAATGCATCATTGCTAAAACATTTTTTTGATAAGACAAAGTAAAACTAATTAACTACATTTCAAAAAGTATGAGAATATTAGCATATAGAATAGAAAGTGTCTTAAAACAGTAAGTAATCTGTTCAAAATGCACCACAAATATGATTAGTTCCAAACGAAAAAAAAGATTGTAATTTAAATTAGTTTTAGTTTGCATTTTTGTGGATAATTTGTTATTTGTGCTTGGAAAATGGGATATACCGCATACTTTTACGACAGATCATAACAGAGAAATTTTTTCTTGCAAGAAAAGAAGAGGAGAATGGAATTCCAAATTTGACAGGTGAAAAGTTGCTTATTTTAGGCAATATATTAGGTAGTTAGGGAAATTTTTCATGTGGATGATGCATTTTTTAATTATTAAATCATATGCGCTTTGCAAATCTTTGTGCTGTGAAGACTGCAGACTTTCAACTAAGAGTAAAATAACAGTATGACATTCAGTAATTAAAATTTGCCCAAAAATACTCAAAGAATATAGAATTCTCATTGTTTTCCAAGCCTTAATCTGCTTTCTTGATATAAATCATTTATATTAGTATCGTTGCTGCTAACTACTCTTATTTACCCTGTTGTCTTTCATTTTTTTCAAGTTTTCAACTTATTTACTTATTAAAATCAGATAATCTTTTAGCAGTTCTCAAACAAAACTTTGCAAATGATTTTTTCTTTACTGCTAGAAATTATGATACTGTGTTTGCTTTTTTCTATTGAGTAATTAGTAAATATTGTAAAAATTCTTGCGTTTTTATATATTATTCTAGTAACAAATGATAGGCTATACATGTAACGATAGCAACAACAGTGGTAGTAAACTTAAGGATTTTATTATGAGTGATATCGATGACATTAATAGTTAGATATCATGAGTAATGATGATAGTTAATAAGTAAATTTTCATATCTTAACGAGCTCATTATAATTGTTTGCTGGCGGTTAGTCATCACTGTGGTCCAATAATGTACCATTATTCTTATTTTTCAATGATTGAGGTTGCAATAGTCATGCCAATTAAGAGTTGCTCCTGACGATTCTTGACTGCTTAATATCTTCAAGTTTTTAATAAGAACTGCACAACGAGTTATGGATTCCCACTCTTCCTTTAACTCTGCTATTTCTTTAAAGAGTAAGTAATTAATCTCTCGAAATGTCTTACTTTTGCTAATTTTGCACCTACCTCTGTATGCATGTGTGCATATAAGTGTGATATTTGATCGAATTGTCGCACCGCTGCAAGTTGACTTACCAAGCTTTCATTCATGATTTAATTCATTTTCCAGTCACCAAGTTGTCCATTTATGGTAGATGTGCGATGAAATAAATTATCCTATTTGCAATTGATTCGAAACTGCGAAAATGAAAGTAAACAGATTAGAAAGTTGAGTGTTTATTTTCAGTGCTAGAAGGAAGCGATAATGATTATGCACTGAAATATAATTTGCAATTTTATGACAAATTTGTGTTCTTTGTAAACTTTAAGTCGAAAAAAACTCCACCTGTTTTTGAATTTACTTAGCGTTCATCACAAGAAATCTGATCAACGTCTGACATAATGTGTGAAGTTTGGTCATCAAAATGCAGGCTATGAGGATGAATAGTATCCTGTGAATCATTTACTCATTTTGCACTGAAAGTCAACTTCTCATATCTACGGATTGTGCAGACATTAGCTAGGGAATTGTTCAGCAAAGATTTTGTCTCAGACTGCAAGTTTACCTCAGCTTTTTCCTAACGACATCTTTCTTTCACACTAATCACATTGCTTGACCCCTTACCGTTTCCTGTTTCTTTATCGACAAATTAATATCTCAAAACACTACTTTAACACATTGAAGCGTTCTCGTCAGATTTCATTTTATCTCCTCTGCATATATATATAGTTGTAATCGTTCGTTTCATGTATACTTGAAACATATACAAGAGATTTTCGAAAAACTACTTTAGTCAAAGAGATTCTGCAAAAAAATATCTGACTGATAAGCTAAACAAGTGCTCTCATTTTGTCATGAACTTCTCGCTAATATACTTCTAATTAATTAATTACGAAGATTAACAAACTGACTACGCTCATTCCTTCTTAGTTAGAGTCTATCCTCCCGCAAAGAGAAGGCACTAAAAAAATGTGCACTTTCATCTATGACGATCAACTCTGCATACCTTTACCAAACATTGTCGCTTGAAATCATCCAAAAATATTGTATCAATTTCTTAAAAATGTTGATTTTATAGCAAAAATCAATTAACATTTGAGGGAAAAAATTCACCCTACGGTTTTTACTTGAAATCTGAGTCTACCAATTGTAATACAGTTCTTTTTAAGTTTACTCTCTTAGCCTTTGCTAAAAATGTAAAAAATTCATTTATTGTGAAGAATTATGCATTATTACTACTATTAATTAGTTAATCATTCATTATTATTAACATTTATTAATTATTATTGTAATGAATTATTACTATTATTAATTTATTATTATTAATATTATTATTATAAACTATTAGTATTATTAAAAATTATTAAATCATATCATGACTATACTAAAAGACACAATGAGGTCTTACGATGCATCCAACTCTGCAAGTATGTCTGAAAGCATTTCCATGCATGCGAAGCCATTCTGTTCAGGAGGTCGTCGCGAGTGAGAACGTTGAGATCAGAGTCGTCGATACGCGAGTGAGAACTGCAATCAGAATAAAAGCCGACCGGATATCATGATACAGAACTATCGATTGAATGTATGCCTCCACGTGATCAAATAGACTGATCTCCTTCGCATATCGTGTGTGGAAGTTCATTACGATCCCATCACAAGTCATCATATACGGAATTATTCTGGTCCTGCATTTCATCTCTCACCCAAGGTTTTAGCAAATGGCTCATATTTTTGCATTTTCTCAGTTTCGACTGCTAGCAACCTGTCGTGACTAGTGATGCCAACCTCAATAAGGATTACTTCAGGTTGCTTCTTATTGCTCGTGCAGTCAAGATATCAAAAGTCTGAAGAGAAAGTAGAGGATGAACCCGCATCTGGAATCATAGTAGAAAACAATGACAAAGCATGTGAGGTTGCAAAATGCTCCGTGAAAGATGTGGAAGAGCCTTCTGCCAGCTTTTACCAGAACCAGTAGGATGAATGATTATACTTAAAGTACTCATTCAAGGAATCGTGGTTCTGCAGAGCAGCTGGCCAGGTGAGATGCTGAAGACGGTTCTTGACCGTTTCGGAGGATGCTGAGAGATGATATTGTCGTTCCTTGTATAGCGAGAAGTTCTTGTCTGCTATTACTTTCAAGGAACTGAAGAAGCAAACGAATTCTGTGATTACGAGTACTGCGTACCGTCCATGGCTCGCAAAAGTGTTCTTAAGGGAGGCGCAAAAACAGATTACGCTTTTTCGGAGCAATATAATTCACTACACGTGTTTAAGGCTTATCTGGATTCATGAAACTTTAAGAAAGTTGATAGAGCGAGCGAGAGTTTACGAAAGTGAAATTCAAAGTTTTGGAGCGTTTTTCCGTGTGCATTTAAAATTCAAAACGTCAGATTTGAGCTGGTTGTAAGACGTTGAATTTGATCAGCTTGGCAGCCGCGATGTAGGAACAAAAGAAATCAGGGATTTTTGTGGTAAGATAAGATGTGCAACTCAAGATGGTTGAGTATATCGATATCCTGGATAAAGAATATCTGGAAGAATTCATTCCGGATCATGAAGTTATTAATAGTAATTAAATCTCATTTGAAATTTTCAGACACTTTAAATATTCTTTTTGAAAATTTTTGCAAAGTTTCAAATAAGTTGAAAAAATTGTTATGATGCAAAGACTTCGTTTACTTTACGTGCGAAAAGTTCATCGTTGGTACTTTTCCCTCTTTCTACCTCTTTATTAAATCTGATTATAATTAATTGATTTTACATTACAAACAGAACTGATTAATTATTTCTATAAATCCATCACTTTCAAAAGGAAAGAAAAATCTTTTAAATTTATTCAATTTCAGCCATTCTAAATATAATTACAACAAAGTCCGTGTGCTGAATGATCTATCACTGCACGTACAATTGGCAGTGCTTTCACTGCTTAACCAACTTTGGAAAAGTTTACTTTGCTTTTTATTCAATAGCAATGCAATTTTCGAAGGTTGAGAAACACGTGTGCATCTTACTTTGCTCAATTTCAATAAAATTATTTTTAAATTACTCATTGCAACTATAAAAACTGTGATGGAGCCATAATTTTTTCATGAATATGTTTGTCTTCATATTTCCAAGCCTTTCATTACTTAGAAAGTGAAAAAGATATAAAGAATATCAAATATATTTTCCGTACGATAGCTTTTGGTAATGTTGAAAAAAAATCCGAATAGACAGTTTGTAGTAATGAGCATATTCAAGATGCTGATATGACTGCCAGATTCAGAATATTCAAGATCAAATTTTAGGTTACTGACATAGTAAAATTGCAATTTTCTATGGCACAATTTTCAGTCTGTGGCTCCTTACACTTTCGTAGACTGTGAAAAGTAGTCAAATGAAACTTTTATTCTTACTGATATGAAAAATAAAAACTGAAAATTGAAGAAAGTGAGCTTAAATTAGAAAATTAAAACAGACGCAAAAGATTTTTGCTTAAAATTATCCGTGCTCAGTGATGATTTTATTTGAGTACGCATATTGAATTTGTCCTTTGGTTGAACGTTTTAGCAAATAAGAACTTTCTTAGCGTATATTTTCACCGTGATTACTGATTTTGACAGAAAAGCATTCGTGAATAAACTCAGTAATGAATAAGGATTAGGATTTTGCAACTTAATTTATAATATTGAAATGAAATTTCGGATTAAAAATAATTGTTTTGAGTTTATGAATAATGCAAAACTACGTTTGTATTGGACGTCGCAAACATTAAAATTCTTCTCAGTCTTGCTCACGTTTCATTTCAAGTTTGACAAGTAAGAATATGCAGAACCAATCTCGAAACCTAAATTCGCTGCACCTCATATAAAATTGTCCATTCATGAAGTGAAGCTTACGTGCGCTGAATAAGTATTCCATCCGTTATTTCTAAAAATACGACCGCTTATGAACAAACCTTCAAAAATACATAAAATAGATTTTCTGCTTTATATTATTCTGTGACTTGAAGGATTTTACTTTTTCATTTTAACTGCTAAGAATACTTTTCCATTTGTAAACAAATTTTCATCATTCTTTTTTGTTGTTGTAATAGTATGAAATTATTAAATAGGGAAGAGATGTATCCAGAAAATCATTAAATTTAATGATTAATGCAAGTGTGTTTTCTGCTAAGCATGTAGCTTATTCATTTCATGTTAGAGTTAATGCCTAAGTAAGTAACTTAAAAAGAGAGTAAGTAAGAAATAAAACGAACAACGAAAAAGGTGATTAAGTAAGTAATTAAATAAGGTAAATAAATTAATAACTATGCATGCAAGCTCATGTCATGAGTAGACTAATGGAAATGAGATGGAAAGTAAATCAGTAAAACAATTAGAACAGCATTTAAGTAATTGTTTACTTTATTTCAAAAATGCTTAGAAACGACTTAAGAAGTATGCCATAAAGAGGCCAGAAAAGTAAGTTGTCATGCGTGAAATATATACTAACTTAAGAAATATGCAGTGGATAGATAAGCAAGTAATGGAGTAAGCAAGCATGTAAATATCTGATAATTAAATAACTAGTAAAGTAAGCAAAAAACAAATAGTTACTGTCTGCATTTTGCTCTGTTGAAGTACTTATTTCCTGCAATTGTCACTTGCGATCATTAGCCATCAATCAACTATTCTTTTATGAATTGTTATATTCAACCTCTGGCCGCCGTATGAGCTCTGCTGACCTCTCACACAACATCGTTCTAATTAAATATTTAAAAGTATTTGAAACTAGTGAGCATGTTCATACATAAAATTCTTTTTCAGCGAAACATGGTCTAGTTAAAAACTAAAACTTTGCTTATTACCATTTTGAAAGCGAAAAAAGCAAGCAAGTAACGGAAGCAAAAGACCTCACCTAGTCATTGTTGATTAATCTAAACTTGTTCAACTATTATGCTATCATTTTCCCAATTTTAACTTTAACTGCTGTGAAACTATTAAATTTGATTGTGATCATTTGCTACAGTTTCTATTAATAATCAAAATTAACCTCATTAAAAAAATCAAATAATAATAAGAAATGAGAAAGTAAAAAGGTATCGCATTCAGTTATATTAAATAAGGTCTAGCAAAACATGCAGCTAGATTAATAGTAATAACATTGTATTATTGTTATTTTCACCTTCATTATCACTATCATTAATGTCTCATTCTTGACAATAATTATTGATATATTTGTATTCATGGCATTGAAATTACTTTTAATATTAATAATTAGGTTCATATTATTGTTATTTCCTTCACTTGTTGTTTTTGGGACGATGGACGATAGTTAAAGCAAACGAATATGCATAGAAATTAATTGCAAATAATTACTGACTTATTCGCGTAGTAGGACAATCTCATGGTTTGCTGGCATTTATTGTTTTGTGGAAGATTGAGTAGAAATAAAATGTGGTTATTATCTTTGTTTCTGATTTGAAGTACTGTTCCTTGGCGGGTCTTATATTTACTTTTCTTTTATTGCCTATAATAATACATAGCTGCTATGTGCTAATTGCGGATTTACCGCATTGTCATGTATTTTTACCGCATTCATTTCTTTTCATTTTTATTTTCTAAAGCCGTTAATTTAATTTCTGTACTGATCAGTAATTAGTCATAGCGGGCAGTTGGTACTGATTGATGTGCGTGATCTCCTCACTTGCAGCTGTTGCAAGTATTTGAATACCAAAATATAAAAAGGTCGAGGGATATAACGTGGATTTCAGCATTTTGTTGTTTTTGACTTGTTCGACACTTTAGCCTTTTTAAAAAGACTAAATTAGATAGAGCAATGGTTTGTGTGTTCCTTGAGGCAAAATCATTGAAAGAATCTGGAATTCTTAAGAAAGATTGTCTAGGCAATCATTTTTTAATATTTTTGATACGCCAAGCGAATTTGTTTGCGACCCGTTTTTCTTTTTTGCTTTTGATATTAATCTATTTAAACTTAAATTTGTATTTAGTTTTACTTTTTAAATTGACCTTATTTGGCTTATTTTGATTCATTCTGATTGCGTAATCTTACGTAACCTAGCAACTCGTGATCTGATGGAAATCGTTTCAATTTATGCAAATATTGAGCACATTAACAAATTATTTGCTGGAAATTTCATGCATAATCTTTGATCCAACTTAAAGTGCTAAACAGCTTAATTTTTTCAGTCATTGGACGTCAAAGGAAGCAAATAAACTTGACAAAAAAACTTTTTCAATTGAAAATGAAAACTAATAATTCTTTGATGCAAAAAGAAAAGATTCTGTGGCAGTTTTGAATTAATAACTTTCACTTTGCATAATTCACTTCTTCTCTTTGTTTTCTTTCCTTCGGTACTTTTTTATTGTCTTAAATTGAGGCATTTGCTAAATTAAAACTTAGAAAAGTTTTATTAAGACTGAGAAACATGTTTATCGAAGCCATAATTAATCGCTTGGAAGGAAATGAATATCTTTAGCTGTGTTTTCCTTTGCTTTCTTCGCTATACAATAAGTAATGATTTTATTTGAGAATCACAGGAAGAAAATATTATGCAAGTACTCCTTTGCTTTGCTTTACTTTATCTCTCCACTAAAACTTTTTTTTTGCGTGTTTTCATTATTCTCATTGAAAGCAATAAGCCATTGTTCGCAGCACCAAAGCGTTTCAAAATTAAAACTAATATTTGGTGTTATTCGCGCAATTACTGAGTGCGGTAGTGTGAAACTTGTTGCTTTCAGAATCAAAAATAATTAAAGTATTTGACTTTTTGGTCAAATGCTCATTAGTCATAAATGATAGCTGAACAAAATCCTTATTTGTATGCGATTAACAATTGGCAAATCTTAGGATAATTTTTCAAGTAAAACATCTCGTCTTCAAGTAATGCTTGAAACAAACATGCATTGTTAATGTGTTTCGACACAAATTTCCAATTAAAATGAACTGATTTTTTTAAAAATGCATGTGAATTTCAATAAAAAGTTAGTTCTTCCTAATATATTTTTATATTCAGCTTTAAAACACTTCAAAATTTCCAAATCAGAGCGTGAAACCTATCAAATTTGAACTGGCATAATTAAAAAATCGAAGCTTTGGTACATCGAACATAATTTGATAAACATATCATTTGATCTTTTTGATTCGTTTTTGTGAACTAAAATCAGAATTTTATAAATCACTGGATGAATCATTCTGAATGTTCCGAAATGAACTGTCAGAAATGAACTGATCTGTAACTAAAAAGTATTGCACAGTTTTAATTGAGAGTGTGATTGTAGTGAGCATGAAAAAATGGATGACATGAATATGCCATCATATTTTGAGTTTTGAAAACAAAATTACTCAGTTTCAGAAATGGGCAAAATTGGCTGGTGCACTTTTCAAGAACATTATTCTCGATTCTTTACCTTATTAGATGGAAATAAAATATTACTTTTGCTGAGCATTTTTTTGAATTGAAGAAAGTTAAAGACAAAAACATCAATTCTAAGATAATATCATTTGATAAACTTGATAGCTCATGATCACTGATGCTTCATTATCTTTATTATTAATTATACAAATTGAAGATATCAAATTTTTTCATTATCATTCTTAATTTCACAGCATTATCACCAGTCACTTTTCCCAATTATTGCTCACTTCAAGATTTCTCCGAAAGCCGTAACTTCTCGATGAATCTGTCTTTTGTCTACACCATTACTTACTACTAGAATCACTACTACTCTCCTTACTCTACTTACTTTTAACGTTGTTGATCACTACTTTTCGTATAATAATATTATTAGTCGGAGTGCTACAATTATATTATGAGCCAGATCAGATGCGATGAAAATTGGATTTATCGCATAAAATGTATGAATAATATAAAAATGGCAAATAATGATATTCATAAAACAAAGTGGTAATAAAGTGAAGTGCTCTTAACTGAGGATCGGAAGGAATATTGCGAATTTGAATGAAGACAATTCTGAGACCAATTGCTTCACTCTTCTATGGTTGAATAGTTTGGTAAATTCAAATTTAATAAATAGCAATCAGCACAAAAAACAAATTTTGCCGAAAGGTAATTAATTAACTGCGGAAAAAAGAAAAAAGCACAATTATGATTCTAAATTTGCTGAGACGCTTGTTGATACACCAAAAATAAAAAATTCACGATAAAAAATCACATCTTTAATAACAAATACAAGCGTACAAATGCATGATAAATATGATGATAAATATAGTAATATATTGAAATAGTTTTCTTTAATCTTTTAATCTATCTGTATTTTTCAAGTCATCTTGAAATGTGTGACCTTTTCTACTGATCTATGAATGATTAGGTTGATTACTTTTCTTCAATTATTTCTGCTTCGTTTCACTTTAACACGAATATGCATACTATCATGCGGAAAAAACATTTTTCAAAGATACATTCTTACGGTGAGATAAATCATTTCGTTCGTTTCTACGTGGACAAAATAATGCATAGTTTGCTGATGCACAGTTCTACGCTAGCTTACACAAATTGCTGTCGAATATTCGACATTTCCCATTAATTAAAAAGCTTGACATGTTACTACACTTACTAAAATACTTGTGTTGGATAATGAAAATTAGTTCACGCCAGTACACGTGCAGGAAATGTCTTCAATTTCTCTAACATGCTTTAGTATAATTGAAAGAATTTATTAATTTTTCTCCTAAAGATTTTTTGCATACTTTTGTTAATGAAAATTCGTAATTACTATTTATTTTGCTATGGTATTTTCTGAGCTGTTTCTCTTGCTTTTTTAATCTCATACATTTTACCAACGTTTTTAAAGATTGACAAAAAATATAATCAGAGAAAGTTTTTGAAAGGTATCAAAAACAAGCTAACAACCTTGTTCTCAGGTATTACACAACTACTAAGTCATGACTATGCACCAAATATTGCTCATTTCCGAGCACAAAGTTTTGGCTTAAGTTTCAAAAGACAAGTTAGCATATTCTTCCCTCAAAGTTCTGTCATCGATTTCGTATCGTTTCATTAATTGTAAATATCAAATCGAATCATTGATGATTTTGGAGATACAGCAAAAAACTTCATGAAAAATCTGAAAAAATTCTTGTTATTTTCGCAATCTTTTTGTGATTTGTCTTGCTGAAACAACAATTTTTCACAAGCGATTTATTGACATTAAGACTGAGAACAAAAAATGTTTGCATAGTAGCGGTTGTATTAATGTGCCTTTTTTATTACCTCCTTTTACTTTATTGCATTTCAAATCTGTTTTACAATAGGACTACAAATTTCGTTCGAGCAAAGCTATTTACTCAAGCAAAAACGCGAACGAAAGTAAAGCATCCCTGTGCATCAGACACTGCTTACAGTACATTTACAGAAGCGGAGGTTTGCCCTGCTTTTGCTGTTGAAACATCTGCTTTTCTTCCACTTTTATCGCTTGAGAACATCAACACTCTGTTTGGCTTGCTAGGTTGATTAGTTGTTTGCTTTTGGCTCTCATAGAAATTACTCACCAATGAGTCAGTTAAATTCACATAATCATGCACAAATTTTCAGGCCAAAGTTTTTTTCACTCATTTTGCCACATTTTACAAACATATTTAGGAATGAAATTCGTCCAAAATTGCTTGAGAAGCATTCATTGCACAACGCAACATCATCTGTCTTCTTTTAGACTACTTCTTGTCCACACTCTTCCATTTGTATGTCTGCTTTGAATTGTGATGTCCTAACAATTGCAGTTCCGACTGTAAATCTCTGGTTCATTTTAACAAGTCACCATGTCCAGGTATCATTTGATGGAGCTAATTGAACAGTGCGAACCCTGAGCGTCTTCAAGAGCAATTAATTGCTGTATGATTTCAATCCTACAACAATGTTTATCTGTACGGTTTTATGCAGTTATTCTGAAAATTATTTTTTCAGAAGTGAGAAAAAGAGACAGAATAAAACACAAAACTATTTTAAAATATTTGTCAATAGGATTTTTCAATAAATCATCTTAAACTGGTTCTATTTTTCATGCATTTTTCTCAGCTGTATTTGACAAGACTTCTTTAAATCTCAGTTTGGAACAAAAATAGTACATAATAGAACTAGCGGAGAAGAATAAAGATAGAGAATGGATCAAAAGTAGAAAATTGATAATTAAAACAGATCAGTCTGAAATATTTGAGTTATTAAAGGTAAATTGCTCTAACGGAACTGACTATATTACAAGGTAGGAAACTGGAATTCTCACTTATTATAGCAAATTCAAATGACATCTACCTTTATATGCTATATAGTGCCAGACTGTTCGTTTCCCTTCCACTCAAATCATTTTTTTCTTCAGAAATGCAAAATGTAAAGTTTTTTAATAGTTTATTAATTGCTATTTGAAACAAAGCAATCATTATTTCGTTGATGAATTTTATCAGTTTGTGTAAATCGAAAGCTTTTAAGTTAGGTCGCTGCATCTATTTTCCATTAATACGTCTTAGTATACAGCCATTTTGTTCAGAAGTCATTCGTGGCTGATGAGAACATGAAAATTAGAGTCGATACGTGAGCAAGAGCTGCAGTTAGAATAAGGGCGGACATCCTGAAAGCGACATTAAATTATCCTGATAGTGGTTGACATCGGAACAGGCTGACAGCAGTTGAGGCCGAGAAAAAGCAAAAGTATGATCCTCTGGCTACTAAACTGAAGTTAGAGTTGAAATGCAGGGCGAAAACAATTTCGCACGTGATAGTGAGGATGGGGTAGTGACGAACTTCCTATAAACGTCACGCGAAGAAAATCCGTATATTTGGTCACGTTGAGGCATATATTCAGTCGATAGTGCTGTAGAAGATGTTTGAAAGCACCTCATTCAATGACTGATTGCTATGGATTCCACAAAGATGAAGCAAAAGAGATCAGTACAACAAATCAGCGTAGGACAAGTACAACCAGAATGCCGGAAAACGATCCAGCATCACAATCAACAGAGCGAAAAAGAAGAATAACCTTAATAATTTCTTTCTATCAATCAATATCACACGCAGGTTATTGTTCTTTTATCCATTATTGATTCTGGCACTGGATCGTATCCTAGATTCTCATTGCACTTGCCTCGCGCTCAGTTCTGCTGTGCTGATCTACGCTGCTTTGTCCTCGTCGAATCCACGGCGCTGATCGAATGAGATGCTTTTGAGCGTTTTCTTGAGTACTATCGACTGGATATATGCTTCAAAGTGATTAGATATTCTGATTTTCTTCGCGTAACGATTGTGAAACTTCATCACTATTCAACCCCAAGTCATCACATACGGAATTATTTTCGTCCTGCAATTCATCTCTGCCCCGAGTTTATTAGCCAGTAAATCGTTATTGCTTCCTATATGTATATTTATAATAACAAACACAGATTTTTTTATGGATGCTGCTTCTTAATATTTGTAATAAATACATCAATAGCTCGACAGTACACACATTTATCCAAAATAATGAACAGTTCGGCATATTTTTGCATATTAATGAACTGTTTAGTAAATACGGGATATTCTTATATATTAATTGAAAGATGGGATTATCAGAAATTGCATGATTAGCAATTAATTCATTCAGCACAAATTCTTTACACATGACTTTACATACACTTGACTGTGATTGCCTGTGAGTGAGTGTCCTTGTATAAGTATATGAAATTGATTATTGTCAAAAGAATGAATAGTGTATTTTCTATTTTTGTACACTTACATTATAGAACAAAATATGAATAATATATATTTGTGTATGAGCGCGTTATTAAGTGAATTTAATTAGCAAAAAATATCACAGTTTGTTTGATTTTAAAAATGAAAAGCTGATTTGTTGACACTGGAGCAACTTTGACTCGTTTCATAGACACAGATTAGTTTCACTTCGTCATAAATAATTTTCTGTTTCGAATTCGTTGCATGGAAAGACGAAAATACAACAGATCCAAAGGTAAGTGAGTAAGGATATTTATTTAAACTGATATTATATTAAAGTATATTATCGAGTGAAAAATGAAAAGATAAAGATAGAAGATAGGTTTGGATGAATTTCTTGTAAAATCTTCAAGCGTTGTCTTTAATAATTAATTAGTCTTAGTAGTGCTACCGTAGTATGCAAGAAATTTCTGAAATTTCTTTCTCCCTAAAGACATATGCAAATGCGTATCTTCATAATCAAGAAATGTAGTCTTTGATGAATTGACTTTATTTGTTTTCCTTTTGTTGCGTTGTTCAGTTTCCATC
>UYYF01004451.1:2260-20718 GCA_900618365.1 Thelazia callipaeda
GCACAATAGCACACATACAAGGTAAATTGATATGCTGCGATAGCTTTTTACTAAAAATAACAAAATTGCTTGGATAATTAACCAATTGATCTCACCACATTTCTCTAGCTACCAAAATTAGCTTCAGAAATGTGCTCTTCTGTTACACTTAGCAAGAAAACAAGTGATTTGCTATTATAACACTAAATTCGAAGTTGTGATTAGCAGTAAAGAATGTTATTTGTACAATAATTTTATTATCCTATTGTATTGTAGTGAAATCGAGTGTGGATGGTTAAGCGAAAAATGTGGATGGTTAAAAATATTTACGTTACTTTTTGACACATAGAGAATGAATCTTATCTTTGCTGTAGTTAAACTTTTATATAGAAATCACCATTAATTCTTTCACTGTCTATGAAATTCTATTCACATAACATCACAAGATTATTTTTATCATTATTGTCCAAAAATAATTGATAGTAGTAGTATTAGCAGTAAACACAGGCAGCAGTTAATGACTTCTTTAAACGATGTTTCTGCTAGCGCAGAATAATATAATGGTTGGTAATGATAGCGCCAAGAATAGAAGGTACTGGTTATAATTGTCAATGACTGCTAATAAATCGTGGAAGCATGAGGTCAGCAAGTATGAGTAGTGAGTTGGGGAATTTACTGAGTAACAGTGACATTTATTGACAGCAATAGTGTGTTAGGGTAATTAGAAAGAGTTTTAGTAAGCAACAGTAACATTGATAAAGCTGGTAATAATGTGTTAAGTAGTGATAGTACTTTCAAGGATACAAATAATTGCGGCAGAAAATACAGTATATAAAAGGATTTCGGTTTTTACCATCAGTACATCAAACTGACTCCATTTTAGTTTTCCAGAGTTTTTGAGAGAAAGACGTTGTTTTATTGAATCTAATAGCATTTGTCACATTGATTCACAATTCAAAACTGATGCCATCATCCGTGACTTCTAGTTTCTTATACTTCTTTTTCAATCCACAAATATCATTTTGATTTTTGTTACTCATCTTTCTTTTTTTGTATTAATAGGTAATAGCTGAGGACGTCAAAATCTACAGAGACACAATTCAAAATATTGGAAGTCAAAATGATATTTTTTGTGAGCTCATTTGCACCCAAACAGTATAATTTATTAATTTCAAAATTAAAATCAACATAATATTGAGCATACCATACTAATTTTCAAAAAACATTTTCTTGCAATAATGTCTTATTAGCAGTCTATGTGAAGTCTAACAAAAACAACAATTTATGTCTAAAGTAATAAAATATTGTTTGCTGCAAGCTCATTTCTTACCTAAATGTTCATGACTAATTCAAGATGCGTATCAGTCAAATTTGGAAAAAGTTACTAAAAGATTTACTTGTCTGTTAAGTAATTAAAATATTATTGCTCTTTTACTTTTATTCAAAATCAATCATTTTCAGGTGAAAGTTCAGAAAGTTGCTTTTGCAATCGAACTGACGGAACATGTGGCTGAGAAAGAGTTTCAAATGACATTCTCGAGATAGTAGACAACGTCTGATTTGAGCTGAATGGACAACGTCTGAGTTGAGCTAATTGTCGCCTCTGAAATATTCTCATTTTTCAACGTGAAGACTTTACTTTTTAGAATGAATGCTTGTCTATAAATTCAAAAAAAAAAAACTGATTGTGCTTAATAAGAATCCACCTTATTTGCATGACCAGCTTTAATTTTCTCGATCACAAATGCAATAATTAAAGCCCAAGCTTTTCTTGCTGTCTCTGTACGACCCTTTTTATCACCCCACTCCAAAGTGCAGTCAATGAATACCTCAGCCATTAAATTCCACATTCTTCTGGATATATCTATTCCATCAATCTAAGTAAATTAGTCTTAGACAGAAATTTTTTTGCTCATGAACCTAATAATCTGTAAGTCAATCGAATAGAGAGTTTCATTTGCGATTTAAAACGTAGTATCAGCAGTTAGCAAAATTTATTCCTGATAAATTAAAAACTTGATGTAAAATCAATAAATCACATAGTAAATGTTGTTCTTAGTTGAGAAAAATGACCTGCTAAAATTATAAGAGTGACTTAAATTAATAGTTGATCAAAACTGTGTTTATTAACCTCTGCATGAAGAGCGCCGATCGCTTGCAAAGTTCCATCCATTAATTCTAAGTTTTCCAAATTTTCAATGATCTATAATATCAATTTTCAGTGATATATAATATAATATCATTTTGAAGAGTGTATTTTTTGAATGTAATGACATTTCCTCTTCAAGAGTATTATCCTAAACTTTCTTTCTTTCATTTTTTGATTTATAGTAAAAAATGTTTTGCTCAGATAATTTTGTGAATAATATTATTATTTTCAAATTTTACAATCTCAATTTCTGTGTCAATAATTCACCGAAACTTGGAATTTGTATGTGTTAATAGAATCTTAAACATAAATAAAAGATATGAAGTAGAAAAGTTTGGATTTCTCGAAAATATATACAGTTATTGAATATTGATTCGTTCTCAATGGCAGAAATTCAGTTCAAAATCAAAAATATATCCTTCAAGCAATAACTTTCCATAATGACTGACGAAGAATCATGGGAAAATGTTTAATCAAAAATTTAGCACTCTTCATACTTTGTGTGTAGAATTAGAAAATATTTGTTCGTTTTAATTACCATATGAATACTTTAGCAATATTATACTGTCATTTATCGATATAGGCTTTGTTTGATCAGAAATTTGAATAATTCTTAAAAGTTATATCGTACTTTATCCAACATTTCACCAAATGCCTTTGCGTGTGATTTGTTAAAGCTGTCGCGGTTAGGAAAGCGTTGCGGAAATATGCACTTAACAAATTGTTGCTTGGTTTTGACTGATTTGAAGAAAATTCGATGCAATAAAGTTGAGCCAATTACGATTGGACCTTTAGTGATATAAACTTGACGCCAAATGCTACGTACTAAATTAATTTGCGCAGACGTGAGTGGAAATAAAGTTGTCGATGATCGACGGCCACTTAATGTCTGTACTACCTGAAACTGTTATTTTGTCGTTGTCAGGCTTTTCCACTTTTTCTAACTCATTTTGAAGTCCTTTTATTTGATAATTTCTCACAACTTTATTTTATTCATAATTTTGAACCAGCTTTGGTAATAACAGTGATATGAAGAGGGATGACAAAACTGGCAGTGAAAACGAAACAATACGCATCTCAAAACAAGCAAGAAATGGAAATTACAGAAATGTAGCGTTGGTAGCAGTGATAAGTGTAATATCCAAAACAACGATAATTAAGTTTTCGTTATTAAATAGCAGTAATTTCAACAATAACTGCAGCTTATAGCCAACAAAAATTCATAACAGTTTAAAAAAATGGCAGATCCTATAGAAAATTCATAACTAGTCAGTCTAAAGAAAAAATGCAGATCCTATAACTCAAAGATGAAGGGAAGCAAGTTTTTAAAGATCTAAAATTACTGTAGTTTTTTCGAAAATAAAAATTGACACTTATAGGAATTTCGAGAAGAATACTCACAAATAAATAAATACGTATTTTAAAAATTTTCAAATAACCGCATTTTTTAAATTATTGATTAATTCATGGTAGAAATTTCCCAAGATAAGCAGAAATTTTTTGTAATATCGTAGTAATTAGATTTAGATTTATTAAAAAAGAGATTAATGACTGTTTAAGAGCAGAAAAAATGATCGTATATCATTTCAAAGAAATGAATAACGAATTTAAAATGAATCCCACTTACTTGGACATTACTTTGCTGCTTCAGAGGTGGCAAATCATTATTACCTTCGTCGAGTCTTTCGAGTGCTTGCTTGTCGTTATCATAAATGCTAGCTTGACTTACAGATGATATTTTAGATTTACTTTTAGCCTTTCTTTTTGCTGCTCCCAAAGAATAAGCAGTATTATCTTTTGAAGTACGATGAGTACAGACATCAGCGGAAGAAGACTTAGTAACAGAATCGCCGTTGGATGTACATGGCTCATCAGGGAATGATGTGGATACCTAAAATCACTTGAACGCAATTTGACAATAATATCTTTAATTTAAATCGATTTCGATTTGTACCTGTAAGATAGTTTGTGATTCAAGAATAAGCAACTCTGATCCTTTGATTAAAATTGAGCTATGTTTTTTATTTTTTTATTTAATATCCTAAATATTATACTAAAAAGAAATAATAAAAGTTATCAAGGAACTGTGGGAACAGAAGCTGTTGTGTTGATCGTAAAATACGAAGAAAATTCATCAAATTCATTAGAAGCATCGCTTTCAACTTCTCTGAAATTTTGAAAACTGAGAATTTTAAAAATTTTAAAGTAGTGATGAATTTCATATATTTTCAAAACAAATAAATTAGATGAACATTTGTTTAGTTATGATTTTCAGCACAAACACACTGATTTTAAATTCAATCAAAACAATTTGATCAAGTTTTTAGTTCATTTTGTTAGATTGAATTTAAAGTAATTGATTTAAACCAATATTGAATTGAATGATTCAAATTACGTGGAACTTGATGGAAATGCTACTTGCGATGACTTTTTTGCATTCAATTTCGGACCAGAAGTATTCTTTGCTCCTCTCTGTAAGAAAAATTTATTAGTTTAGAATCTACTGTGATTCATAGCTGGTGAGATCTATATTTTACTCATTATCGGTGTGACAAAATATATTTGCAAAAAACAATTCACCGCGCTTTTTTAAACTAATGAATAGATGCAAAAATATTTTATCACATTTATTTGCAGAATTAGCTTGCATTTTGTGCGAGTGAATGATTTTACCAATTTACCCAACGTTTATTAAGCAATGAAAGTTGACTAGTTATATTTCAAATTTGAAAAATTGTTAAATGGCCCACAGTTAATGATGAAGCATAGAACAATTTGGTAAAATTATGATTATTTACTCATAGAAGTAATGGGTTAATAAGTGTTACTTGAATATCTGCTTTCCATTTATAATAACAAATGACATTTAAGATTTATATAATAATTTTTCATTGCATTGAATCATTAATTCTAATTAATTCAGTACTCCAAAACTTAAAAAAAAAGTATAATATGCAACTTGTATTAAAATGAGATATTCGTAAACCTCATTGGTTTTAATGGTAGGGCAATCGTATCGTAAACAGAAAGTTTTTGGCTTGATCTCGGCACGGGCATCTTCCAAACATATCAAATAGTTTTAATGATTTTCCATATTAACTTTGGATCATTCATTACCTTAGCTCTAAAATTATGACCTTCCAATTCAGCAACCTGTCAACACTGTCATCAGTAAATGCAATTAATTTTAACATCTAATATGATATCATACGACACTCCAACTCCTGATCATTCTAGTCAAGCTTTTAAGAAATGAAATGGTTTGATCAAAAATGATCGGCAATCGAACCAGAATTCTTTGTTTCATTGATTAGACTACTTCGAAAACTTTTCTATAATTAATCTCAATTTGCTGCTATCACAGTCCCATACAATTTTGATTGTTAAACAAGTGAGTAAATAAGAGCGATACTGGTGATAATTCTAATATTGATAATTTAAAAGTTCTCCAGCTTCATAAGCCCGCTATTACTAGTACTAATATTTTTTAATTAATGAACCATTAGTACCGTATATTTTGAGTAATTCATTATTTAGTTTCCACTCGTTTTTTTATCATTATGCAATGTTATTATAGTTACTGGAACGTTATTCTAATTACTAAACTTTTTTCTTGAAATAGTGTCATCAGCAGCATTACTTTTTGTTTTCAATATATGGGAAAGGATGTACACTAAAAAGTATGTAACGTAACATAATTGTGATATAATTTGTAATACAATAATATAATATATTAATGATAAGTACAAGAAGGTGGAATATACAAACGATGAGAGCTGAGCAGATTTATTCAAGACTTTTAGGCACTGTTGTTGAGAAGAACTATTATTGTTGATTATTTTTGCATATTTTTATACAATAATATGCACAATTTAAACAGCGACTTATAGATAACATGTTTCTTCGTGCTTACTTTATTAGGAAAAAATTGTTAAGTAATAATTATTAATTTATCGAAAATATTCAGTTTTTAATTTGCAAAATATGAAAGAACAGTGTGAAGTCAGCTAGCTGTTTAAAAATCTCGTGTGCTAGTCAATTTTATGGCTTAATACCAAAAACATTCATAAGCAAACTGCTATGAATGTTAAAGTTCAAAGCAAAATAACTTAACAATTTTACAATTTGTCGTAAAAACAATTTTACAATTTGTAAGAAAAATTAGTCCGTAAAAGTAATGACCACCAAATTGTATTTCTTCTAATTTGACACCACAAAACAACATTTCTATGTATGATATATATTTTTCTGGAGCATTTCGGCAAATATAATAAGCGTAATTAATTAAAATAAAATTTAGTGGTCAGAAGTAGAAAAAATCTAAGATGTTTTTTAGTATATTTTATTTAATCATTTATGTTGGCAGACTAATAAACTAACCAAAGCGGATTCGATGGCATTCGAAGATTCATCGAAGAATTCATCGAAGTCTATTGACTTACTCTCGCCAACGTTATCGAAATTTTGCAATGAAAAGCTAATCTTATGATTACCACGAATTGTCTGTGCAGCACTGGAATTTTGTCTTTGCTTACGTTCGAGTTCATCATCACTACCACCGATTAGTTTCATCTGTCCAGTGCCCCCTGGGTGATAGCCATCAGTCCTTAACATTGCTGATTGCCATTTTCGTGTAGTACTCATCTTCTGATCCAGAATCCAATTCCAGAAGCTCTTCATTATGATGTTGAAAAGCTGCACTAATATCGCTTATATAAAATAGTTTATGTTACAGCATAATACGTGGGATCATCGATGTGAAATAGCACAAAAATGAGCTATTACGAATACAGTATTTTATAAGAATAATTTTGCAAGAATGATACAAAGCAGTGTTTCATAAAAATAGGTCGTTAAATATATAGATTTTCGTAAGAATGGCAAATTATTAGCATGAGTAACAAATGCATTGAGTCGCTAAGAATCTGCAGACTTCTATCTGAAGAAAATTCAATAATTTAAATGCTAAATCTTCTTGAAGTAAAAAATTACAAATTCAAATTGCATACGTAAGTAAGTAAGTACCGGAAATAATTAATTGAGTAGAGTAAGGTGGGGATGGTACGAGATGCGTTATTTCTCCTAATTTGACGCCATTAAACAACATTTCCATGCATGTTAGATATCTTTCTGGAACTGAAAACGATACCAAAGGCTTGTCCTAGTCATGCCAAGCTATTTTTTAGTGTTGTTTTAAAAATAACTACTTTGTAAAGCATGTTGATTAATCGAGGAAGAATAAAAAGTATCGGATGTCATGCATTCAAAAAAATACTTCAGAATGCAATATGCTTCATAGAACTATACATGTTATTATTTTAATATTATTCAAAGGTTACAATTACTGAATGAATTAAGCTGGAAAATTGAGAAAGTTTTGAAAAATGATCAAAATTTATCAAAAATTTGCCAAAAATATAGTATACTATTCATAAAGTGATTAAAAACGTTGATAAGTAATTTAAACATGTTACAAGTAGTAAGTTAGGTAACTTACTGCATCAGATATAATGTTTAATGTCATGAAATAAAGTACAAGAAACTCAGATACTGCATATCCAGATGAAAATCCAAATAAGTTGCGAGATAATTCTTTTGAAAATAAGAAGATCACTATCGACAAATAAACGACTTTGCTTATTCAAAGCTACCTAGCTAGTTTATGTGGTAATAACTTAGTTAATCATTCAGTCTGTTAAAATAACTGACATGACAATAGTTGTATTATTTAATTAATAATTACATTATTTTATTGGCATGAATAATTATGCTATTTAATATTATTTGAATTTGATTAACTCACATGCTAATAATTATATTATTTAATTGATTAGATTGTATAATGAGCAACATCACTTAAAATTGAAAGAGCGATACGTAAAATGTTGCCTAGTGATGTATATCACAATTTTCACTATGACTGAAAGCAAAGCTGAAAATTTGAAAAACAACTTGAAATTAGTTTCGACAAAAAAGTAAGACTGATATTCAAACGAGTTCATTCATATAAAAATCATAAGACTGATTATTACACTATTGTTCAAATTTGTTAGCCTTCTGAAAGTGACAAATAAAATTCAAAATGATTGAATAAGAGAAAAAATGCACAATTAATATTTGCAGTTTTTATTTTATTTTTTTCTACTTATCTGAAGAACAAATTCATAAATAAATTAATTGATCGAATAATATTTTCCTGTTTTTTTGAATAAATTGATATTTCTTATTATAAGCAATATTGGAGTTCTAATTTTATCAACTTTTCGCTGCACTCATAATGTTTTTATTTCTTACTTTTTTCTTTATTAATTATATTTTCAGCTTATTCAATAATTATGACTTTATTAAAATTAATTCAAGCAGTTGGTGGCTGTTTTGAAAACTTTTTTTAATGGATACATTGTGCAAAAATAATTTTTTTACAATATAATTTTGTTGAATACAAAATTCATACATATAATATCATAATCTAAAAAAAGTGATATGAAAATTTTTTCTAAAAAATTATCTGAAGCAATTAATTAATTGATTAGTTAATATTTGAAAATAGTTTTGACAATAATCTCAAAACATTACAAAATTTACTGTTAAAATTTGAACAAAATATCATGCACAAAATAGACAAGAAAAAAAAATGAAAGGTGGGATTTTACGCAAAATTAAACCTAGCTTCAAAATTGTATTGTTTTTCAAATAAGATGCAAATTTTGTTTTGGAAAGACAAAGAGCATTCTAAGCAAATGAGCCAATTTTGGAGAAGTGAAAAGCACACTGAAGAATATTTATTTGGTGAGTCTTTGTGAAAAATGACAATAATATAAAACGAATATAACTGTGATTTATGTCTATCTTAAAAATAGCTGCTAAGGTGTTATTACTAAATAAATGTACGTGTACTACTCGTTTCTGAGTCATTTTTGGCATTCAATGAATAATGAAAAATGTGCAGAAATGAAATACAACTAAGTGATGCTTGCTTGCTTGCTTGTTCGTCAATTCTAGCACTCCTTCTGTTGCAAAAATTGAAGCGTATTTTGTTTAAAAAAGAATATTTCAATCGAATCGACTTTTCTCAAATTATGTCAACTATAATTCTTTTTAGCTTTTCCTCTTTTCATCTGCAAAAAACATTGCAAACACAATAAGCGTTTTGCATTTATTTTTGAAAGAACAAATTTGTTTTTGTTTAGAAACTTCTATTAAGGATTAATAACCGTTTTGATTACTTTCAAATTGAGTTACTTGATGGATGCTTTTATGTACAGAAAATCAGTCGCTTAATACCTTGCAAGTACTACTCAAACCGTTTGATAACTTGTAAATATTACTCAAAACGTTTGATAACTTGTAAATATTACTCAAAAAACTCTAAAACTGAAACTAAACTTTTGATATTTCAGCATAAATAATATTTGACCAAATCTTTGTGCGAAAAAAGTTTGAGTCCAAAAATTATATAAGCCTAAGGGAATTATTTTCCAAATAATAAAAAAAAGAAACTCTTTGAGCCTACTTTGATTAAAAATAAAAATTCATAAATAATTCAAATGATGGCGATAAGTGATGAGGAGAACAATATTTTCAATGGACTTCGATATTAAGTCAGATTTTTTTATAATATAAGTTTCTATCCATATTTGTAAAATGCCAATGTCTTGAGTTTACAATTCATTGCTGGTTATCTATCTAATTGATAAACTAAGCTCCAACTTGTGAGCAGTCTCAAGGTAGTTCAATAATGATTACTTGAATAAACTCGCATATGACAAAGTAAGCACTTTTAGATGAGCTCGCCAACAAAACTGACAAAAAGTAAAATATTTTTGCATTGTGTTGCTTTCAGTGCTTAAGAACACAACAAGAACGAGCTTTCGTATATTTGGTGAAAAAAATGCAACTGAATCTAACAAAAATTAAACATTTTTTTAAACTGTAAATTGAAATATGCTCCAAAAAGCATATTTTTATCAAAACTATAGTATGCAAGTGGTGAAATCAAATTAAATTACTTAATTTTTTGATTAATTATTCAAAAATGCAATTATCAAAACATTTTGTGCTACTATTTTATATCCCTCTGATATCTATCACCCTTCATCTGAAAGATTCGCATAGTTCTATATGCTCTGAATTTGATATATTTACAAGGGCAAACTTAATTTTACGTCATGGATAATAAGTACAAATTGGCACCCATTAATATCTATCTCATAATTTTTAAAGATAATAGTAATACAATCGTAATTTCATTCAATTAAATAATATGCAATGTATAATTTAGCAAGAAAATTACGATACTCAAAACATTCTGAAGTTTTATCAAGCTATTTCTACTACAGACTGGTTAATAATTCTTAACATTACAAGTGTTTTTCCTTCAACAACATGCTTAGTTGCTTCCAAATTTAGTAGTTCTCTCTAACGTATCTTGTCACTGTGCATAATTATTTCATGAAACATATTGTATTTTTTCTATCATTACAAATCATTTCTTTTTTCCACTTAACAACTCTGTTAGCACGTTAACAATTACGTCTTATTATGCAGAGTTAGCATTAATAATCGTAAGTGATAACTTATCACGTGGAGTCAAACTCTTATGTTACTTTCAATCATTAGTTATTTTCTATTGCTAGTTTTGAATGCAACTCTTTTAATTTAGTGAAATGAGATTAACAACAAGTCAATAGCTTTAGCCACCTGTTCTTGAAATCTCCTTCATAGCTTAAACTTGCTATCAGCAAATTCTTGAATATATCGTTTTTTCAATGAAAATTTAGTGCATTATTTTTTTGCCTAAAAATCTGCAGTAAGTTTGGGATAAAAACTTATTTTTGCCTCGAGTCGTATAAAAATCTCAGTTACTAGTTAAGCTAAGCTTCAATAATATATTAAGCAGTTTAAGCACCTAACAGAAGTACTGAAATAGCAATGTTCCATAATATTTCAACTTGACACGAATTTATACTTGAACATGAGTGTCACAAAAGTGATGCAAAATTTTGTTTAATTAATTTTTTAATAAATTATTAAGCGAGTTGAATAAATACTTAGACATCTATGAATCTGTCTATGACGTTTTATGCATCGTTTTTGTAAAAAATAATTACTAATAGTAACAATACCAGTAATATAATAATAATAAAATGATAACAGTACTAATAATATCGTAATAATAACAACACAATAACAAGTTTTTATCAAGTACTAGCGATAACAGCACTAGTAATATCATAACAATAATAAAAGTCGACAAATGGTAATTTTCAAAAATTTGTTTTTCAATATCAGAAATATGTTCTTTTATCAACTAGATTGGAAAAAGAGATGATTAGGCAATATCAAAGAGCAAAGTAATGTGAAGATATATAAGCAATCATAATAATGATAATAATGGTAATAACTAAAAACAATTCATAAAAGCAAGTGCTAGACTTCTAAAATTATTTAGGATTGGACAGGTGATGATGTTTGATAAGAATTGTGAGCCGTGGAAGTGTTACTTATCTCAAATCGATAGCACATTTGAGGGGCTAAGATCTCGCTGAAAATCAAACGATCTCTCACCTATTCATTCATAACGTCATCTGTCAATTCATATCTCATTAGATGATTAAGAATGCTTTTTTTCAAATTACAAATGATAATTTTAATTCCATTAAAAAGGAACATTTCAACTGCTAATTACATTAATTACGTGATCATCACGGTAAAAGGATTATAAAAATGTTTTTTATTTGTACAAAAATCTCACAGTAATTTGAATTAATAAAATTGATAGAAATTACTACCGTAATGAATGAGCGCAACTGCGCAATTATCAGTTCTCAGATTTTAAAGTCTGTGAGTAAAAAGAAAATTCCAGTAGCAGCGGTCCGGATATTCGATACTGTAATTTAAGCATAGCAATCAGAATCAACTGATTGATTAACTGTCCAAATCGTTTTATTTCTTCGATTACTTTCCAATTTTTGAAGAAAAAATCTAAATATGAGGACTGTGAAGATAGAAATCAGTTACCCGAGCTAAAATATGATTTAAATTTTCTTTCTGATAGTTTGCTAAATTCAGAATTTAATGCTTCTTGCTAGGAAACAGTATGAAAATCAGTGAAGAAAAAATTCTCATAAATTGAAGAAATCGCTGTTAATCAGAGTTTTGGTATCAAAAAATTTTCAAAGATGAAATCATATGCAAATTTTTGTCATTGAATTTTGAAGGAATTATTCGTCATATACTTTATTTTTTGACTAAAAATTTATAGGTAGAATTTCTAACTCGGATTAATTGCAAAATTAAAAGAATATCGGTATTCAAAATTAGTACATGTGTCATGAAAGTTTCCATTCATATGACATAGAAATCTCCATCGTATCGAAAATGAGAGCCATGTCGGAATTAAAGTTTACGCACGCATATCTGTTTTACAGTGTTGACCACTAGACAAAATTTTAGTATTTGATCAGATCAACGGAAAAGTTAATTTTTACAAATCACTTCAGAGATTGACTTGTGAGAACAATGGAATAAATGCGAAATGCATGCATATTTAGTGTACGACTTGAATCAAATTTGCTCACAATTTACAAGCGCATTATTTTTTTCGAATGACTCTTATTTTCTCCTCTTGATTTCTATAATTTCTACTGAAATTCATCAACGATTCTTAAAAAATACTTCATATATCGGTCATTAGATGATTGATATTTCGATCTCTATATAAGAGAACAACATATTGTTGTAATGTACTGTGAAATATTACAGAAATCGTACAGCTAGACTTTATTAACAAATAACGCAGGTGCATTCGTTTCGCGGGCAAAAATGACAATAATTCAAATCTTCAAGTTGAACAAATTACAGAACGTGCAATACTAATACTTTCTAATCTAAACAAGTAACATGTTACCGAGAAATAAACTGACACTAGTTGATTATTCTTTCAAATAGAAACCTAAATAAGTTTATTTTCACAAATAAAAAGTCAATTTCGTGTCACAAATCAGCTAACTTTAGATGAGCAGTCGACAACAACTTTGCGATGGCAAAACTAACATAAATTCAACATAAAATTCATTTCCTGCGAAAATACAAAAGTTACTCTTTTAATTAGTAAGCAATTTACATGAGTTAAACAAATAAAGCTTCAACAACTACAAGTAACTTTCAAGTCATCTATTAGGCAATCATCTAACAAACTTTTTTGTGGCATTTAAATGATCAATAAACAAATATTTTAACAGAGTTTTGAAAGTGGCACTGAATATTAATTTAGCGATTCAATCTTGGACTTAAGTACTTGAAATTAAAAAGTGAACCTCGCAGCTAATTTTGCTAATATACCTGTATCTCTGCTTTGGTGCTAAAAAATTTGAAGAATTATGAACAAGCAGGTTGGTTAGATTCCTGATATACAGAATTTGAAGCTTGTCGCTTCGTGAAATCCGCCAAGAGAAGTGCTGTTTTCCTTAATCGGCTACTTGGATAATTTACTTTTTCACGCTTCCGTATCAATGTTGAATCATTACTTAGCCATCGATGAGTTAAAGCTTCATCTGTACGTATTCTTCTCCTAAAATCCATCATAACATATAAATTAAAGGCAGAATTGCTTGTTTTGAATCAATGAAATAACTTTTTCGAAACAAAATAATTTAAAAAAAAAAGAAAAATTACATTGGATCTTTTTTCAAAGCCCATGTCACGAATCTCAGTGATTCTTGAGTTGCTTGTATATGAATTAAATTTGGATTGCATTTCTGATTGATGATATTTGCCTTAATCTCATCACTTGAATCACCCTCCATTGCAAAAGGATGGAATCCACTCAATCTAAATGCAAATTTCAAAACAAAGCCTTTGCATAAATTAGCTTGCATATTTTTTTTTAACATTTCTGAATTGGCTCAAAAACATTACATATTTAACAATAACACAAGAAAGAAAACAAAGACAAAATTAAAGATGAAAAATAGTAATAAATAGTGAAACTCAAGTATACGAATCTATCTATACACCACCCTACTTTGTTTCTTACATTTATCAGAATCACACCAACGTAAAAGATCATAAATGATCACATGTATTTTGTTTCTAATTCCTTGACCTTCGATGTTACCAATTAACCACATTATGATCTTTTACTTTGCCTCTTACTTTACAATACACACTGCTTAGTGATCGCCATTATAGATTATTTTACCGAAGAATAATTCAGAAGTAAAATATTTTGAGAATCGTTCTGACACGAGTCATTTGTATTGAGCACGCATTTTCTTTTTACTACTTGAGAACATAATTGCTCTGAGCTTAAAAAGCTACACGTCTAAGCATTGCATTTTTTTATTGATAGTGAAAAAAATTACAAAAATACATAAAATATGCGCAGATTTCTCTCAAATAATGCTCAAAATCAACTTACAGACAAAAAGCAATCACACCAAGACCCCAAACATCAGCTTGAGTTGAAACGGCAATTTTTTTCTCGTCGGCTTTTAGAACTTCAGGTGCAGACCAGTACAAACTGAGTTGCTTGGGTTGCTTGATATCTGAGCTGACTCTTTGAGCTGAAGCAAAATCGGTGAGTCGAATCTGCCAGGACTGGTGAGATACGAGCAGAACGTTGGTTGCTTGCACATCCATGTGAATATAACTTAAAGCAAATTTAGCGCTGATTTATTCAATCTCATTATGTATAATTAATTAAGATGCCAAATAATATTGAATATAAGCTGACTCAAACTGTGAACAAATTTTTTCTCCATAATTAGATCAGTAAAATATAATTAGCTTGTTTGTATTCAAATGACTTTATGTGATTATTTTGATCAAAATATTTATTTGCGATATAATATTCACGTTTATATTTTTTATCAGCAATAAATAAATAAATTATTTTTTTAGAAATATTTCTAATGCCTCTGTTATTGATTTGTTGAGTTACTTCTCAACACTTAACTGTTCAGTAGTAAAATAAGCATAAAAATGTAATGCCAAAACATTCATTAATTTGATATAATTAACAATTTATTGTTGTATATTACAGAATACTTACAAACAATTAATGTTTATCAAATTTCGATCACAATAAGTTTGTAATTTATCTTTTTCTGCGTATTTATGAATAGTTTTTCTTAGAGATATACATACCCTTTGTAGTGAATCCAATGAAGAGCGGAAGCAATCTGAACTATAACCCTGCTGATCTGCTCCTCATTGTACTCATCACGATATGTGAATCTCTCAAATAAATCCTCTTCGTAACGTTCCATAAATAATAACAACGAGTTGTTTCTGCAACAAAGCATTCAGCATTAATTTTAGCTGCTTTTTGTTTTTGCTATTAAGAAAGCTAAAAAATAATCATACGTTAATTGAAATTTAAATTATCACATGTTCAATGGATGAAAGCATTTAAAGCTATTAAGCTGAACGAACAGTTAAACAATTTGTAATAACCGAAAAATAACAATTATATTCCATGAAAATGAAAAAAATACATCTGATAAGCGGCAATCAATCGCACAACATTTTCTTGTTGGCAATCTCTCAAAGCTTCGAATTCAATACAACCATTCGCCACGTTCAAATCTCTTATTTTAGCGATACAGTGAAGTCCAAATTCTCGGAACTTATCGATAGCAATCATAATTTGACCAAAGCGACCGCGAGGTATCAAATCCATGAGCTGATAATACACAAAGCTTTCAAAGTTAACTCTCACAAATGTCGAGCATTTATAAAACTTCACTGTGTGTATTTCAGATTTTGTAGCTTTGAAATTGATTGCAAGTAGACTTTTTCATCAAAAATACAAATAAAAACATATATTTAACACTGAGCTACTCACCTTTAATATTTATGAAATAAAACCGAGAAATGAATAAAAAATTTTTCGGATTACTTGAAATCTTCCTCGTGGCTCTTCAGTAGTATTCAGTGCCAAAATAGGAGTTTTAGCCACATTTTGCTCCAATTTTTCCTCATCCTCCTCTGTAATTTCTCCAAGACTCCTTAACCTTGAAACCAATTGCGTCCTAGGTGGTTTTGAAACCACGCATACTCGATAACGACACCGAAGCTTATCAATGTCTAGTTTTGGTGAATCTGAAACATACGATATTAGTCGCAATCTATCCAACTGTATGAAGCAATAAAATTGAATTAAATTCGACTGCATTAATATTAATCGGCCAGATAAAAATTCCTCAAGAAAATATTATCAACCAGTCTTCCTATTTTGATATGAATTAGTTTATTTGATGCGGAAAAAATGAAAAGGTACACAATTAAAGTTCAATTCTACTGAAAAATCGTAAAAGCAACGTAAGAACGAAAAATCTCTGCAAAAACTTACTTTTCATTTCGTGTGGCTGAACACAAAATAGTCATTACAAACTTTATTCTTCTAATTTACTATAATTTTCTCAAAATATTAAATTCTTTCGAATAGAAAAATTGTGCATTGAGAAAATTAAATATTTCAGTATTAATTATGGTAAATTAAGGTGTATTCATCCAATTAAATTTTTATGTAAATTTTGCTCCTATAATTAAAAATAAAGCTTTACTCGCTGATTGAATATTTACTTCTTAAAGTGCTTTAAATTCTAGTCAGATAGTACAGTTTGAATTCTAATTACACAGTGTAATCAGTCACTTGAGATAATTTTACAGAATATGGGATTAATTTACATATATCATATTATCGAATTACACTTTCTATTTAAAAATACTTTACTTTTTGGATGTGTCTGTATGATTCTCGAAGTAACAGAGGGAGTCCCCCAACCGAATTCATTTTTGGCGATTACACGAAATTGGTAAACACCTTGCGGAGTTAAATGTTGGACTATCGCAGCTTTATCCTCAATTTTATCTGAGACAAGACGCCATTCTGAGAAGATATCATTTCTGCCTATAATTTTCAATGATAATTTTCTAAATTTCAATCGTTCAGCATCAATTTAAAAGTAATACTTTAGCTTATTTTATAGGAAAATGAATACAAATAAATTCATAAACTCAGATTATTCTGAAAAAATTTATTGACTATTTGTGCTTTGATATGGAAAATAAATTCCGTTGTAGTAAATTAATTATTAACATGATAAATAAGGATGATAAATACCTGCAGGTCGAACTTCTAATTTATAAATGAAGCATTCTAAACCATAGTTCATACGTGGTTCTTCCCATGTGATGAATACTTCAGTATCGGACGAAAGTTCTACTTCCGGTCTACCAGGTGGTGCTGGACCATCTGAAACTATGTTTGTAATGCAAACTGTTCCTTTCTCCATATTTAATGTATATTTTATTCAAAATGCAATAGTAATTTGAGTCCTTTCTCAAATACGTCAAATTTTGCTAAACTGAGCTCTAAATGTTTGACCTCCAGCAAGTAATCGGGCGGATGTTTTATCAGTTGCAAGTTCATTCGATGCAACACAAGTATACTCTCCGAGATCTACCAAATCGACTTTATTAATTGTCAGTTGACAGAGTCCATCTTCAATGGTTATCTGAAACAGAAAAAAATCCAATCACGTCATTTATTACTTTCAGAAGTTATTTGTGCTCAAATTTACTTTTATATGTTTATTATGATTTCCGTTAAAAATTCGACGTAATAAAAAAACTTGATGCAGATGGAAGAATTACAGGACCTTGTGGTTTTCGTCGTTCACAAGTGGGCTGTTATTGCAAAACCACTTAACAGTAGGCTCTGGATTACCAACTACAGAACACTCAAATGTTATTACAGAAGGAACGTTCTTCTGAAGTGCTCGATCCTTCAATCGATTTCGGAAAATTGCTCCAAAAGCTGTAATACATTAACTGTTCAATGTAAGTGCAGTAACAAATTTTTTAAAAATAATAAAGTATTTGCAAGATAAAAGATTACAGCAATTACGAGATGGACTTTTAGAATTCTGACTATTAATGTGCATTTATTATGAATTAATAACAAAAACTATAAATCAATCAGTCAATATCACACGGAGATTATTCTTCTTTTCTTCATTATTGATTCTGGCATTCTCGCTGCACTCGCCCCACGCTCAGTTCTGCTGTGCTGATCTTCATTGCTAGTCGAATCCATGACGCTGATCAAATGAGATGCTTTCAAGCGTTTTCTTAGTACTATCGACTGAATATATGCTTCAACGTGATTAGATATTCTGATTTTCTTCGCGTAATGATTGTGAAACTTCATCACTATCCCATCCCAGTCATCATAAACGGAATTATTCTAGTCCTGCATTCATCTCATTCCTGAGTTTATTAGCCAGTAAATCGTACTTTCGCTTCTTCTCGGTCTCGACTG